>KI422915.1:7688-30047 GCA_000473375.1 Anopheles culicifacies | reverse complement strand
TTTTTTTTTCTTATTTTTGTAGGAACAAAATATACTCTGCTCCCCTACTGAAGGCAGTGAATGTTTGCGCTGTTGCACCAATGAAAAATACACAATACACCAACACACTCGAATCAGGTGTGACAGCTCACCAAGGTGCTCTCGCCGTCCTCCGTACTTGACAGGTGTCTGAAAAGTATTCATGCAAAAATGCTAAAATAAGAATAATTTATAGATTACAGGATCTAAGCGTGCTTTGAATAAATTCCAATTCCGAAAATACCACGCAGCATCTCAAAAAGGCGTAATTAAAACAGTTGAATTAACAAATGCACCAGAACATTTTTACCCGCTACGCCTTTGAATATTCATTTGACATTTGCTCATATGACCCATTTGCGAGACCACTGCCCAAGGAAAACAGATGAAAAAATCAACACCAAGCTACGGCTAGTCAAAACACAGAACGAAATAAACAAAAAGCCTCTTCTCTCCGGAGAAAACGACCGAATCCTGCGTCCCCGTGTCGGTTGAATCGATATTCCTTGAAAGATGGCACAGGGCCACCGAAATGAGGAGCAAACGTTCAATGAATTTTACACCGAGGTAAGCTATTATGGGGTTGTGCAAGCAACGAAGCGATATCGGGTAGCTCTAAACTAACCCTCCGCTAATGTTCCGCATTCCCTTATCCGTAGGTGAAAGAAATAGAAAAGCGCGACTCGGTGCTTACATCCAAACAGCAAATTGATCGGTTACTGCGTCCGGGTGCAACCTACTTCAACCTGAACCCGTTCGAGGTGCTACAGCTCGACTGTGATGCACCGTTGGAGCAGATAAAGAAAAAATATCGCAGCCTTTCGATACTGGTCCATCCGGACAAGAACCCGGACAATCTAGATCGCGCTCAGCAAGCGTTTGAAATCATCAGCAAAGCGTACAAGACGCTCGAGAACGAAACAACGCGCAAAAAGTGTCTCGAAGTGTATGAGGAGGCAAAGGACCGCACCGATATGATGGTGAGCACGAAAATGACACCCTTTCCGCACTCTTTCGTTCCATTACTACTGCACGCGTTTTGCTGTATTTTAGATTGCCGAAAAGAAGAAAAAACTGAAGAAAGAAGGCAAGTTTGACGGTGTGCCGGAGGATGATCCCGCAAAGTACAAACACGCCATCTACGTGATGGTGATGAAGCTATTCGCCGACATCGAGAGACGCCGGCAGCAACTAGAGGTACGCGATATGGAAGAACGTAAGCGCAAACGGGAGGCAGAGATAGAGGAGGAAGAACAGCGCGATTTGCAGAAGGAATGGCAGAAGAATTTCGAAGAATCACGGCAAAATCGCGTCAACAGCTGGCACACGTTCCAGGCCGGTTCGTCGTCTGCGTCGTCCTCATCGTCGTCGTCCACCGCAACGGCGGCCACGACGGTCAAGAGCAAAAAATCGAAAAAGGCCAAGTACACCTCGTTCAACCCACCGAAAATCAAACCAGAGACCCGATAGAGCCAATGGCGCACGATGGAGCTATCGAGCTGTCGAGATCGGAAAGATGAAATTTAATTTTAATACTGCCTTCTACGCAGAAACACACCTCTGCCACACTCACTGCATGTCTGTTTGTCGCGATGGAATACTTTTTTGGGCAACGGTTCCCCAATCAAACGTTCTTCTGGGGGTGGTGGTAGTGTACATCTTTCTACGGAACTGTGAGCAACGGTTGTTTTATGTTTCTTTTTTAAGATAGATAAAAGGATTTTGCAAGGACGTTTTGTAACCCCATCCCACTAATAAATAGGTTATGGCAAACAAGCGAAAGAGGAGCGAACATGGGATTGTTTGCTAAACGAAAATCAATTAAGCTTTTGTGACAGAATAAAACGTACATGTATCTTGACCATCAACTTGCAATGGATCATTCACTTTCGCCCGAAAGAAGAAGCAAAACAACTATTCCATTGAATTAGATCAATTAGCTTTGTTTATTGCATTCGGCGACAGCAACTGTTAATGATATCCTATAGAGAAGTAGGGCCTTAATCACCTTAATCGCGCGTTCTGTAGCCCCAGATTGATGTTCTTTTAGTGCCGACGGTGGGCCGTGCAACGGAACTGTGGTAATACTTATTGATGCCAACCTTGGACAACGAGTGCTTCAGTGTGTCAAGCACTTGGTCGGAGACTAGACCAAATAAATCCAAAAATCTTAATGTCGTCAGCTCCGACAGATTCCTACAATGCCAAAAGGGAGATTGCTATCAATCACGTTATTATTGATGCAGATCATCGTTTACTTACAGATATGATGCGACAGGAATATTGTAACAACGCGACAACGACAGATACTCTATCCTTCGAGTTTTGCACAATGTTTTTATGGCCGCATCCGTTAGCAGCGTACAGTCGGAAAGATCCAACGCCACTAATTTTTGGCAACGTTTAATTAAAACTGCCACATCTAGGACGAACAAAAATGCAATGTAAAGTCATCAATCTTTCCAAAATCATTGCTAAGAGCACTTACCTTCATCATTCAATGTACTTCTGCAGCCTGCTATGTTCAGGTGCATAATATGTGGCGTGATGTTTTTCACCAGTTCCTGGACTGCATCCCTGCTTAAATTCGTCCAGCTTACATTAAGGCTGAGCAGTTTCGTTAATGCTTTCGCCATCGAGTGCATTCCACCCGCATCGATGCTTGAACACATGGTGAGATTTAACGATTCTAGCCGCGTATTCTGCGCTATTTCCGCACATATTCCTCCATCGAGGGGAACATTCTCTAGACTTAGCTTTACCAAAGCTCGGCAATTAGATAGCAGCGCACGCAGGGTAGGTTTACTGATGGTGCACATGCTGAGATCCAAAAACTGTACCTTTATCTCATGGGGAAATTTCTGGGAGGCAGGCGGAATGGGGTCAGCGATGCAGGTTTGTGCGAGGCGCAACACAATGACACCACGGCTAAGCACCTCCACCAACCCATTACACTGGAGTGACCGATTGCTTAGATCTAACCTTTGCCATAGCGTTTCGTCTTTCGTCACTCGATTGAACCGACGGTTCACTTGGCTACAGCTAAGAAGTGTCTTTTTCGGAAGCCATTTCAGTATGTGCAGCAACACTTCGTCCGACAGTAGGTCAAAAGGATCTGCAAAGTGAAGGTGAAGTATAGGCAGGATTATTCAACGTCCCCGATATTATACTCTATACTCACTGTTGTCTCCATTTGCTGCCCTATTATGGTCTTTGCGGAACAGGAAAAAGCTTTCCTCGCTACCATGCGGCACAGTTTTCCGTAGTTCTTCAACCGGATCATCGCATATTCTGATGGTTTTACGTGGATTAACATTAGACACGTTTGTTAGCGGAAGCCGTTCTTTACTTGATGGGGGATCCATTTTAAAATGAACAACTAGCAGAACGTGGTGATTGGTAGATCAAACCATACACATACGGTTCTTGGCTCTTCAGCGATTCTCGCCCAAAACTGATGATCGGTTGAAAGAAATACACGACGAAGTGGATTGTTGTTTACACTGTTCTGCCGCGCTTTTGACGCTTTCACAAAAATCCCCAGGTTGTTATAGCAAAGGTGTGCTCAACATTTAACGGCAAACTGCAATTTTAAAATGTTCACCAAGCCAGCAAAGCACCAAACGGCGATGAAACACAATTTTTTGGTTGTTCTTTCTGTGCTGGATACTGATGGACAGTTTCCCGACTTAATCATTTACTTACATTTACATTCGCATCAATCGGAATGGTTTTAACTACGAGAGAGCCATACTTTTATCACAGAATTTATTTCCCTTTGTTTCAATCGTAGACAACCCATTCTTCAACCAGTCTTTGCATAAGAAACTACCACAGGCTTATCCTTTAGAATGTATCCATTAACTGTGGTCAGTGCTTGGTCAACACATTTCTGAAAGCGGCTGCTATCGGGCGAATCTTCATCCGCCTCAACAGGGACAAAAGTAATAAAAGCTTGGCCCTTCATTCTTCCCGTTTTCATCAACCTTACGTCGATAGTTTTGAGGAGCTTGTCGTGGAAGAAAATGCCAAACAGTGCTATCAGATCCTGCTCCGTCACTTGTTTGGAAAGATTTTTAATGTACAGCTTGGTGGTCGGCTCTCCGGGGCTATAGTTTTGGAAAACGTGCAATGCTTTTCGTTGATCTTCAGGGATTCGATTGGACAAAACGTCTTCTATCGATAGTTTGGGAATATCTTCCTGTGAGGATGGTGTTTGCTCCGTTGACGATGGCAGAGTATCTTCGCTATCGTTCCCGCGTATCGGTGGTGCAGTGAGGGAAGCTCCAGAAATGTTTATTTCTAGTTTTGCCTTTTTCTGTGGCTTCGGAACACTTTGCAGTTCTGCCGGAGAATGATCATAATTCACAACTTTCATTGTGCGTTTTAGGAAGTTAACGGTTGCTTTTGCCTTCCTTGCACTGTCTAGTTCAGTGTCCGATTCAAGCTCAGATTCCTCTTCGGACCAACTGGCTTGTGGGTGCTTTTGGATACTTTCATTCGGTGTAACAGGCGGGATTGCGTCCATTGTTTGACGACTTTCAAACGGTGGTCTCAGGTTCATTTTGTTCATCAAATGTAGCGTCTGATAGTAGAGTGCCGGATTCGAAGCAAGCTCTTTGGTGATGTTTTCCAGAATTTCCGGCGATGATTTAGGATACCGGTATGAAAGGTGTGGCGGTGGAAATCCTTCAAATCCGAGCGGAAAACATTTCTCTCCCGGGGTAATGATGGCTTTACCTACTGTAGGTTCCTTTGTAGCAGTGGAGGTGCTAAGGTTTGGTTCATTTTCATTTGAATACTCTACTTTTAGTCGATGTGTTTTGATCAGCAACTGATGTAGGCGCGCAATCACTAGCCGTGCTTCCGACTCGCTGTCTACAGTCACAATCGCACCGTCCGTATTTCTCCGCTTGATAAAACGAACCGTTTCCAATCCGAAAAGGTGTAGAAATTCCCGTACATCGACACTTGTGAACATGGGAGGAAAATTAAATATTCGCAACGCAATCGAAGCCATGGTTCGCGCGTTTTGACCACTGGCAATACGAATGCAATGTAAACAAAGCAGCCGCTGAAATAGCAGCAATATCAACAGCGAGCACCAGCTGACTGTCAACTGATTATCGCACGTTGTTTACACCTTGATTCGCGCTGACAGCAGAATGTTATGCCATTTTCATTTTGCGGCAATTTTCGGTTCGTTCTGTGAAAGCTCTTGGTTGAAAACAACCAGCCACCAGCAGAAATGTTTCTAACGAGACATTTACGGTTATCGACGGGCGTGCTGACCCTTTCGTCACGATTAGGCACACCGTTTCGACAGTGCAACACAGAGTCGAAGGATAGAACGAAGGACGATGGTAATCCGGCCGATAAGAAAAGTTTAATTCTCCGTACGAACCTCTTCGAATCGGCGGCTAAAAAGGACAAACAAACCTACATAGAGATGGTGAAGATATTTGAGAAACGAAGCGTGCACCGTCGAAATCACGTCGAGTTCATTTATGCCGCGTTGCGCCACATGGAAGAGTTTGGCGTAAACAAGGATATCGCAGTGTACAAGGCGCTGATCGACGTTATGCCCAAGGGCAAGTTCATACCGACAAACATTTTCCAAGCAGAGTTTATGCATTACCCGCGCCAACAGCAATGCATCATAGATCTGCTGGAACAAATGGAGGACAATGGCGTGATGCCCGATTACGAGATGGAAGCAATGTTGATCAACGTGTTCGGCAAGAAGGGACACCCGGTACGAAAGTACTGGCGTATGATGTACTGGATGCCAAAGTTTAAAAATCTATCACCTTGGCCGCTGCCAAATCCGGTCCCGGATGACACATTCGAGCTAGCCCGGTTAGCAGTGGAGCGCATGTGTTCGATTGATCCGCGCAGTAAAATAGACATTTTCGATACGAAAACGGTAGAGAACGCGCTAGACCATACGTGGGTCGTTAGTGGACAGAGCGTTGAACAGTCGGAGCTTTTAGAGGCGCACAATAAGCAGGAACCGGTCTACATAGAGGGTCCCTTTGTGATATGGTTGCGAAATCGTTGCATCAATTATTTTGTGCTTAAGAGTGCCCCGAAACCGCTGACCCCGGTTGAGCAACCGGAAGATCCGGATGGTAAGAAAACGTGTAATGTTTGCCAATCCTTTTGTACTTACTAATACTGAATGTTTTCGCCTCCAGATGTTAGCAATCTGCACAATCCATACATTGGATTAGATTTGAGGTTCCGTAAAGGTCAACGGATAGGTTCAGCCGTAAGCACTAGCCGTCGATCCATTCACGAACAAGATGACGGCATCATTTATGCCATCTGCTGCACTGGATCTTCCACGAAGGATTCACTACTGTCCTGGGTACGGTTGCTGGAAAAAGAGAAGGGCAACACCGCGTTATCCTCGCTTGCTGTGTTATTCAAATTTACCTCTCCCACTACTGAAGTAACCGTTTCCGACGCCGATACCACCAACACGGTAAAACAACATTAGCCGTGTACACAAAATGTTTTACTATAAATAGAATCAAAGTAAACTACGGTAACACCTGACGACGTAGGGGCTGCTTTTCGAGCGAGATGACGAAATAGAGCCAACGCTCTCTCTCTGGTCAACGGTTTTAAAATCACAGAAATTTTATTTCCAATTCAATCGTCACGCTAAATTTAAGTTATTCATACGTCAATTTATACATTCATGTAATTTGTAACGATGCAACCGGTCGTTACAGGTGCTAGTAGTTAGTGAGGGGTTGCACAGCCCTACCCTAGCCGGTGGTGTTGAGTGTTGTTTTCAGCGGGAATACCTGCGTTACCTTTCCGATACCTTTGCTGGTACCCTCGCGGAACAGTATTCGCATGCCGGAACGCACGTACTCCGGGTGTCGCACGAACCGGAACAGTACCGATGCGGACTGATTTGTACCTATGCCCGTGTCCCCAGCACCCATGATACCCTCGATGATGGCCGTCTGACGAATGCTACCGATGTGTACGGTAGTCTGAAATCCTTTGAAGATACGAGTCGCATGAAACAGCACGGACACTTGTGCCTATATACAAGGAAAGATAGTGTGTTTTAGGTTTTTGTGCAAACAATGACGACTCAACAATCGCAGTTTTGCAATACCTGAAAGAAGAAGCACCCGCAGGCTACGTCATTGCTTTCATAGTCTGGCAGTATAACCATTCCGCTGCGCAAAGCAGGCATCGGTTCAACGGTACTGAAGGACAGTGAAGCGCTTTGTCCCGCTCGCACTACACGGCACGGTGCCTTGTTGCGGTGAATCGTTTGGACGGTGACCGAAAAGAATGACCCGTCCTGCAATGGGCCCACCTTCACCTGACTGTTTTCGGTCAGTACGCCCTTGCAGAGTAGCCCACCGGCCACAGTTCCCACCTCGGAGACGCGAAATATTTCATCAATCTGAAACTCGATCGGCTGCTGTTCGAGGCGTTCCTTTTCCGCGTTGCTAATGCCCGGCGACAACACGTACAGATACTGGATGAGCAAATCCAGTCCCGCACCGGTTACGTTGGATACGCAAAAGATGGGGACAATCTGTTCCACGCTTTGGTGCGCGTTCGCGTTCAGCACATCGTCCTGATTGCTAATTAAGTACGGTACCTTCCGATATCCGATCGAGGTGAGCAAATTCTTCAGCTCGAACAGGATCGGTTCGGGTGGGGCGAGATCAATCTTCGTGACGATGATCGAAAACGATATGTCCAGTGCTTGGATGATGGCCAGATGTTCCCGTGTCATATTGCTAATGTTGCCGGCCGCTATCACAATCAGTGCATGGTGCGGACAGTACCCGGACAGTGCTTGTACGGTCGTCTTCAGATAGCGCCGATGCCCAGCCAGATCCATGAAGGTGACGAGCTTCGTCGACCGGTCGCTGATCTCTTCCGCCGTCATCATTTCGTTGTACTTGTAGTTAATCACGCACCCTTCTGCATCGAAGCCGAGCGTTTCGTGTGATATGCAGGACGTACGGCCGGTCTGTATTTCGTGCATGTGCCGGAACATGTTTAACCGTGCCAGTCCACGGCCATTATCGAATTCGCCCTGAGTTAGCACCCCGAGCAGGGTTGACTTTCCCGCATCGGCACCACCCAGCACCGCGACACGCACCTCGATGTTGTGCTGGTCGTCGGGTATTTTGCGCACCAACACCTCCACGACGCTTCTGTGGTCGGCGAGACTTTTCCGCCGCAGGATGCTGGTCGAAGCGTCCAGCTTTCGGGCCATCTGATTGAGCGTTTGCAACGACACGGTCATGTCTGCGTCATCTAGCCCGTGCAAATGGCCTGAGTCAGATACTCCGATTTCATAGATGGCCTCACCGTTGCCCTCCCGTAACCGCCATTTCATCTGCGTTACCAGATGCTCGAACCGTTGCTTTGAAGGGTTGATCAGCTTTAGTTTGTACTCAATGTTGCCCAGTTGGGGTTCGGGCGGAAGGAAGCCACGGTTGAAGTCGATGCCCTTCAGCACCAACTCGTTGTTGCTCTCATTGTTCGGGTGCAAAAGCTCACGAATGGAGTGGACCCGCTCGTTACTCATCATTACGGGATCCTCATTCCCATTCCGGAGGTCGGAGTCGCTGTTCGAACCCGATGACGGTGACGGGTCGAAAAGGTCAAAAAATGAATCCATCGGAAGTCTGTTGGAGCATGTGTAGTAGTAGTAGCAGTAGTCCACCGCAAGACGACATCGTCAGCGCAAAATGAATCGTTTTTTTTTTCGTTCGTTCCAAGAATAGGAAAACCGCATAAGAATGAAAGAGAACCGAAGGTGTTCAGGTTAGTTAACGGGGGAGAGAACAAACATCCCACAGCGGGGGAGGACGGGAAATACAAGTGCAACACATAAATAAAACTTATTTCTACCGAGATAAAAACGCTTCGGACGACCTTCAGCGGAAGAATAAGACGCCCTACTCATGTATGCTTTCACTGCTGCACTGCACTACTGAACCACTTTGCATCAGCGCGTGCAATCGATTTCATCATAATTATTTATCAACACAAGCACAATGGCACGTTCACTTTTGTTGCACGCAGGAATCAAGCCTTCGATATGGTATTTTACTCCCCGCCTAAAAGCCAAACGGTACCACAGCTTCTAAACTCGTCCAAAACCAACCGCAACAGCAGGGCAAGGCGTTATTTCACAACAGCGTTTGTTCAAGAAAGCGAAGCAAACACGGCCAAGAAGAAACAAAACGTACCAAAATAGAAAATTTTCTTTGTTGATAAACAGACGGATGAATTTTAAACATCAACAACACAATAAAGCGGGGGAAGTCAATGCACTCTCAATTATAATTTTCCACAAACGTTTTGCCACCGAAAACCAATAGTTGCGGCCAGCGCTGGACAAAAATCGCCTCAAGAAAACTGGCCAGCCCGTACAATTCGGCTATTGAATTCACCTACCCTATTTTGTGTGCGCCCCACACGTATGCGATATTTTTATACTTGATATTTCTTTTTCACGGTATATTTTGACCCACACTTCCATACGTTTTTCCCCACTTCGGTACGCGCACCAGTCCGCGTACAGTGTTGCTGTCAAACTTCGTGCCACAAGGTGCTTACAAATGATCGGGGATGCTTTGACGCTGAGCCACGGTCTATAGTGTACTACAGGGTAGGTTGGAGTTTTGTTTTTACACCAGCAAATGGAGAAAGTGTCCAGCGAAATCAATTTTAAAATAACATTTTTACGCATGAAGAGAGCGTAAAGGATTCAACATCCACGGTAACAAACTTGAGAAACTTTGAAAAACAAATATTCCGTACGTTGTTGTTTATACTCACGAACCCTGCACCGTAAGCCCTGCATATTAAACAGATCTCGGAAGGGGTAGTTTTTGGAATACGTGTGTCAGATATTGTTTACGTTTAGAATGGTCATCGTAAGGCTAGGTTTGATAAAAATACGGTAAAATTTTAGAGATCGATGGGTAAACTCCTTATTGGTGACGTATTTTCCAGAAGCTACAATAGTTAGGAATGGTGAAAAGTTCTTATCTTTATCGGTGTATCGTGATTTAGAAACCAAATTGATCATGAAACAGTAATTAGCTTACGTAGCTATGTGGCAATGTTTACCCTCTTTGTGCGCAGTTATAATCATCCACTAGGCCATAATTTATAATACCAGAACTCTTACTGCACACCATCGGAGACAAAACATGAGTTGGTTCGATACGACAGGCATAGCCAATTTGGCGAAAAATGCCCTCAAAGAAGCACAAAAACAGATCGATAAAGCGCTTGATATCAAAGATGAGGAAGAAACGGGAAGTCCTCAAGATACGAGTGTTCCCGCTGAGAATAGTGATGAAGAAATGGTAAGCAACAGCCCTGGCCAGTCGGAGGCTGCTAACAATCCTATCGCTGGAAGCAACAGTAAAGCAGGATCTCACACGCTTAGTACATCTTTTGAGGCAAACGATGGTAAGCGTTCAACAACAAATAGAAATCGAACGTAATACTGTACTGATTCGTCCGTCACTGGGTTTTCCTTTTTTTTTGTAGGCTCGTTTTTCGATCAACCGATACACAATCCTAGCACCACCGTCACCAAACCACCATCCAGCTTGAAGTGTAGAAGTTTTGAAGATTCCAAAAGCAGAGACATTGTAGGTTCACCGGGAACTGAAGTAGATACCTCAGAGTCAATCGAAGTGCTAACACCGGTTACTACTTCCGGCTCGGCTCTCACATCGCCTAGCCGTCGATCATCCGAAGTGCTCACGATGCAGGACGATGGAGAATCGGAATCGATTGAAGTGATCGGTACCGTCGGAATGTCCCCAATTGCTACGCCGGAATCAATAAGTACGACCGATGCTAGTACATATTCGGAAACGCAGCAGGAGCAACCGCACAGTGTCTTACCAAACCATCGCGAGAAAGACGACGATGAACTTAGCATCGAGGACGATACCATGTCCAATACACTGTCGGAGCAAACGATCACTATTCTGGAGTCGGATGCCAATTTACTGCCTATCACGGTGGCACCGGGTCGTACCAGGCATCCGTTTTCAATTCCCAACGCTTTGCCCATAAACGTCGTTAATGTTGGATGTCAAGCACTAAGTAATTCTGGCGAAAAATCGAACGATCCTGCTGGGGCACCGAGATCGGAATTTGCCGAAGGCTCTACGGAGGGGAAGCTTGTAACGGAAGTACACCGCTACAAACATGCCGGTGATGAGCTGCAGCTAAAACAAGGCCCGAAAACGGAACAGGAGCTGGACCAAAGCTACGAGAGTCTAGAGCTACAAACCCAGATATCTGATATGGCGCACAGTTTTGAGGAAATAAGATCCGGCAGTAATGATACGGAGAGCAATAGTTTAGTTACTTCCGCAGTGCAAGTTGAAAGTTCGCAACCATTCGCTGATACGGCCTTCGAATCTCCGGTTGGTGCAGGTGGTAGCCAAAGTTTGTTTCAAAGTTTAGGCGACGATGAGATCGAAACAACGACTTCGTCCGATATCGAGATTATCTCTAGCCCGAATGGAGGCGATTCTAGCAGTACGCATAGTGGAGCGTATCGCACCAGCCCACTGAAGATATCCGATGGGAAAGGTGAAAACTTTGACATGCTGCTCATAAAGAAGCGTCGTGGCCATACGCGCGAGCCATCGGACATTTCCATGAACAGTGGCAATAGTGACGATTCCGGACATTTGCCTGATACGGAACGGCTCATGCGACGGCTAGTGGAGGTATCGGAAACACTCGAACAACGCGAATATCGTCTGGTGGAGCTGGGAAGACAGAATGCCGAACTAACGGAACAGAACTATCAGCTAACGGCACAGCTCGAAAGCAAAACCAAGCGCGAAGGTGCATCCGATCCGGATGGGTACATGCAGCGGCTTTCGGCGCTGGAGCGCAAGTTCCAGCAATCCATACGCGAGAAGGAAAACCTCAAAAGCAAACTGGAAACGCTGCGAACGGAAGCGAAGGAGAAGGTGGCCAAAAGCGATATGGACAAAGCGCTGGTCGAGCGTGATTTTATGATCAACGAGCTGCAGAAGGAAGGTGAAAGCCTTTCGAAGCAAGTGCTGCAACATTCAAACATCATTAAGAAGTTGCGCGCCAAGGAAAAGGAAAGCGACACATTGATACGCCGGCAAACGGAGGAAATCAACGAACTGAAGCAAGAGACGGAGCGGCTCAAGCGATCACTGTCGGCGAAGGATGAAGTGGAACGCTCCCAGATCGATGCCGTACACAAGCTGACCTCGGAAAAGCGCAAACTGGAGCGTGAATGTGCCATTCTCACGGGGAACTTGGATGATCAGACGCAAAAGCACGAAAGCTTGCGCAAATCGTTTGACTGTGCGCGCAAGGAGCTGCACGAAAAGGCAGAACTATGCCAAGAGCTGCAGACCAGCTTGCACAAGCTGCAGAACTGTGAATCGGAGTATTTATCTTTCCAAAGAACCAATAGCGTACTGGTGGAGCAAATGGAGGAACTGCGCGAGCAGTTGCGCCGTACCGAGCAGGAGAATGAGCATCGGCTAAATCGGGCCAAGAACGAACATGCGGAGCTTTTGCGCCGCCTGGAAGCATCGGAAACGCGTGCCGAGGAGGAAAAGAATGCATCCGCCCTGCTGACGGTACCGCTCATGAAGCAGCTTGAGTCGCTACAGTCCACACTGCGACATAAGGAGCGGTTTTGGGAGCAACGTGATGCCTCCTTTACGCAGCAACTGACGGAAGCGCTCGAGCGCGTCAAGCTGTTTGCGGAAAAGGGCGAAGCACAGCGAAACATTATTGCCACAATGCAAGAACGCATCGCGCATCTGGAGCAACGTTTAGCGGAAACTCTCGAGCAAACGGAAGAAGCCTTAAGCAGTTTACAGCAGAAAGCGCAAGCAGCGGAACTGCTGGAACGAGAGCACCGCAAATGTTTGGCAGCAGCGGAAGAAAGGCGTGCAGCGCAGTTGGAGGAGTGCAGCAAGCAGCAAAAGGAGGCAGGATGTTCTACCGAAACTCAACAAATGGAAACATCCGCGCTAGCATCCAGTGATTGTGGTGAGAAGGTTACGTCCATGGAAGTAAGCACGACGGACGAACCTGATGTGGATGTGAAAGCGCAAGTCGATCTTAATGCCACGGTGCAGACGGGATTCGACTCGAAACAGGGAGAGAACTCCCCTACCGCTAGCATGGGAAACTTATCGCTACCAGACTCATTAAACAGCATTCCATGGAATATGGCGGACGATAGTGCGGGCGTTAGTTCGCTTGAAAGGAACGCACCACCCACGGATAGTATAGGCGATGTCGGCTATAACACATCGATGCTGTTCAACAATACATCACTCTTGGAGACGTTACAATCGACGCTAAAGCAACGAGACGGCGAAGTGTATCAGCTGCAATGGGAGGTGTCTCGCTTTCAGCAGGAACGTAATGTGCTTAGTTCGGAAATATCAAATCTCACCATGGAGCTGGACAATGTAAGTGCTCAGTCACAAGTGGCTGTGCTTCACTTTTAGCCATTTAATTCGCATCTCCTCTTTCCCAGGTTCGCGAACGGTTCGAGCGCAGTATCCGGTTGGAGGAGGAACTGAAAGACCTGCAGAACCGGTACGATGCATTGCTACAGATGTACGGCGAGTCGGTAGAGAAGACGGAAGAGTTACAGCTCGATCTGGCAGATGTGAAGGAAATGTATAAAATACAGATCGACGATCTGCTACAGCGACAGCGTGATCTAATTGCCACCATCAACCATCACTCTCCACCTGCTGCTGCTCCAGGATCATCCGGAAGCAATCGCTAAACTGTTGTGTCACTGTGTTGCTTTATTGTTAATAGAACATTTCTACACGCTCTGGCATACTATTATTATCTGACCGTGTCCGTTTTAGCCTATAGGGGGGGTGGGTTATTTAAGGGGTGGATTAAAAATCCATTAGTTTTAACGTGGGGGATCCTCTTTTAGTTTGAATTCAATTCGTGCACCATGTGCTCCTACCAGCGCGGCGGGAGTAAGTTGTTTAACCTACAGCCAGATTTGGGGCGAGCGATATTAGTACATAAGTATATAGTCAACTATGTGTCCAAAACTAAATCTTATCTAAATAAAATGGCTTGCATTCTTTAAACACAAAACTTCGGTCGTATCTCTGGAGTTGCGTTAGTGCCAATTCTCCAATATCACAACCGAACTCCAACGATAGAGAACGATCGACTGTCAGGTTGTGGTGGTATCTTACGGAATACCAATCAAGGATTGGATGCGTAGATCGGAAGATAAAAAAAGCAGAATGTACGTTAAACAGGACAAGGCCACATACAAAACTTCTCCAATCACTTATCACAATCTTTGCAACCAGCTTGTCACTTGATAGGATGGACGTAACGCATGTGTACTAACTTTTCCCAGAACGGAATGATTCATAGTAACGTCTCGTTTACTTGTTGCAAGTATTGTTCAACGCGACCAAAGTCGATATGGCGCCCGGAGAAAGATAATAATAACTCAACCGTATCACAACCGTAAACCAGATAAGGAAACGCAATGTTCTGACTGTACAAGAAGCGAGCTAGATAGGCATGAGTTCCAGTCCAGTCAGTTAAGTATTGACGTTTTAAACAGTATGTACTATTAAGAGAAGGATGGGGAGGATGAGGAATTATCTTATCTTTACTAAGACGCCCCAAATAGAGCCGACCAAACCACAAATCAGTTTCATTGGATTATATCACTTTTTTTCTTTCCACGTACGTCTATATTTAAGAGCTACAGTTTTTTGTAGTTTTATTGCTTTGTTTCAAATGATACAATCTTATCTAATTTATTGGAATTTCACATTAGAAAGAAATCTTACACGGTTTCTCTACTACGAATGACGTGCAGTGTTTTTTCGTTTGCTTGTTTTTTTGTTTAAAATTGATTGGCACTGAGCGTGTGACGTACTTCTCCTCCTCCTCACCTGCCTGCCTATCTGTGGTCCATTGGTGTACATAGTTCTTTTGTCTTCTCTCTACTAGAAATAGGAACACAATCATACACACACACACACGCACTCACGAAAAAAAAAAGAACAATCATCGCTCCCGGTTACTCTTGCTGCTGTTGCTCTTCTTCCGGGATTTCTTCCATCTCGTCGTAATCCTCAACTTCCGCGTCCTGATACTGTTGGTACTCGGAGATGAGATCATTCATGTTCGACTCGGCCTCGGTAAATTCCATCTCGTCCATGCCCTCGCCGGTGTACCAGTGCAGGAACGCTTTCCGTCTGAACATGGCCGTGAACTGTTCCGAGATGCGCTTGAAGATCTCCTGTATCGCCGTCGTGTTACCGATGAACGTGGCGGACATCTTCAGTCCGCGCGGCGCAATGTCACAAACGGCCACCTTCACGTTGTTCGGAATCCACTCGACGAAGTAGCTGCTGTACTTGCTCTGTATGTTCAGCATCTGCTGGTCAACCTCCTTCATGGACATAGTACCTAGAGAAGATGGTGACATGGTTCGATTAGAACTGAAAGTTGGTCCGAAGGAAGCGGAGTCGTCATACCTCGGAAGATGGCAGCACACGTCAGATATCGGCCATGGCGAGGATCGCATGCAGTCATCATGTTTTTCGCATCGAACAGCTGGGCGGTCAGTTCCGGTACGGTTAGCGCACGGTACTGCTGCGATCCTTTGGCCGTTAGCGGTGCGAACCCGGGCATGAAGAAGTGAAGACGCGGGAATGGCACCATATTGACGGCCAGCTTCCTTAGGTCAGCATTAAGCTGGCCGGGGAACCGTAGACACGTCGTCACACCGGACATCGTAACCTGCCAGTGGCAGAACAGAAAGCAGAAGTTAACGCTGTGCGCTAAGATGGACGACATTGGAAGCGATAACGAGGGGGAACCGGTAGGGGAAAACGTCACATGGGGAAAGGTGAGTCTCGAGGGATGTTAGCGTGATCATGAAGCATCCGGATCATCTTACCTAACCTGCCTGGTGTGGGAGTGTGTTACTTACAGAGATTAAATGGTTTAAGTCGGGATAGGTAGGATTGAAGATCCGAAGCGTTCTAAAGCAGATGTCATACAGCGCTTCGTTATCTATACAGTTGGTCTGATCGGATGCTTCGATGAGCTGGTGCATCGATAAGGTAGCGTTGTATGGCTCCAAAACTACATCGGACACCTACGCGGTCGTGTGTTTTACGTGTGTGTGCGTTTGTGTGGGGGAAGAAAAGTGGCCGAAGGGAAGAAAGACATGGTCAGAAGGGGAGAGCGTGCGTGTACTTACGGATACCAAGTGATTGAGGTCCCCATAGGTGGGAGAGGTTAGCTTAAGCGTGCGGAAGCAGATATCGTACAACGCTTCATTGTCGATACAGAACGTGTCGTCCGTGTTTTCGACCAGCTGATGTATGGAGAGCGTCGCATTGTACGGTTCTACTACGGTATCGGATACCTACGATCGGAATTCGATGTTCGTAGACGGGAAGAGAAAAGGTTAAATCATCAAAACACTTTGGGGCTTCCTCTCTCATTCCCTCTGTCTCTCCATTCGATCGCGAATACCCCGGAACAGGGTGGCTGAATTCCAGCACTGACGATCAAATTGCGATCAAAACAACGCCAACGATCGAATTTCTGCCCAACACCCCTTGTGCTCTAAGGCCACCGTAACATACCTTGGGCGATGGAACGACGGAGAACGTGTTCATGATGCGATCGGGATACTCTTCACGGATCTTCGATATCAGCAGCGTGCCCATACCGGAACCGGTACCACCGCCGAGCGAATGTGCCAGCTGGAAGCCCTGCAGGCAATCGCACGCTTCCGTCTCCTTGCGTATCACATCCAGCACATTGTCCACCAGCTCGGCACCCTCGGTGTAGTGACCCTTGGCCCAGTTATTGCCTGCAAGTGAACGCGAGTTAGTAGAACACCACCACCATGACACATGACACCAGTCGGTGGCTCTCTCTTACCAGCGCCCGACTGAGCGTAAACGAAGTTATCCGGCCGGAATAGCGCACCGTAAGGTGACTGACGGACGGAATCCATTGTGCCGGGTTCGAGATCAACCAGTACGGCACGGGGCACATACTTGTTGCCGTTCACCTCGGTATAGTACACGTCGATACGCTCCAGCTGCAAATCGGTGTCACCATGATAGTGTCCGGTCGGATCGATACCGTGCTCATCGGAGATGATCTCCCAGAACTGTGGCAGGGATAGAAAGCGAATGCGACCTTGAGTTACACGACGTTTCCGGCACTGTAATTCGCTTATCAGTAGAACGGTGGCGCCAATCCCCAGTGCAGATGAGTGATTTGATAGAATTGTTGACCGTACGACTCTTCATTCATACTCTCAATGTTACATCAGCTGATGAAGGAACCCATGAAGTGTTCCCGAACATGGGTCATCCATTTAATTGCCGTCAATTCCGGAACACGTGCTCATACACTCATTCACATGCAAATGGTTCTACCATGGCCCCAATACTATGTATGAGGCCCTTCGGTGGCACCGGGGGGGGAACCCGAGGGGGACAAAAGAAAATGAGAGAAAGCCGAGACAACAAAAACGGCGTACGAGAGTGTACTTTGGTTTCGTTCGGTGACAGTCACACCTTACGACTCGCTTATTAAGCCTGCCGTTACTACTTGTCGTGCCACTCTCTCTCGTACTGCAATTCTACTCTCTCTGTCCCTGCCTTTCCTACAACAATCGAGCGCACACGACGGCCAGACGGTTTTCTATAAATACCGGTATGCCTAGTGTTTAGAACGGAAATACGTTCCGTCCATCCCGGCCATTCGTGTTTGGGGGGAGGTCATTTTTGTTCCTACTGCCACGTCGTGTGTTCACGCGCTCTGCTCAGCCAGAGAAACCGGTGCGAATCGACCAAAACATGATTCATTGATAAGATATCACTCTGCTACGCTACCCCCTTACATAACGACTGATTTGATATCAAAGCAGGCCAACTGGCGTACGTGAACAGTGATATGGAGACGTGGACGAGCGCACACCGAATGAGCATCTTCGCCTTTCAATTTGGGTACCGTTAACGTACCTTGGACCCAATCTGATTACCGCACTGGCCAGCCTGAAGATGCACAATTTCCCTCATGATGGTGAAATGCACAAGTGCGCCGCGGAATAACGATACCACCTAGGGCTTTAGACGATGACGACGACGACGACGACGACGCGGGTTGTGTTAATCCAATTTTGAAAACGTGCACTTTCTGCCCGATTGGCCACCAAAAACGAAAACGAAAAAAACAACCTCCCGAACTATTGGCACACAGCAATGAAACGGTTTTCTCGTTTCTAGAGCACTACAACCACAAATAGTGCTGCCGGTGCACGACGTTTCGTTGGAGCGGCCGACGGGGGGCGGGTTGAGTACTATTGGGTGGCACCTGGCTTTTGGCGGACGCGTTTTTGTGCACTGTGTCGGCGTTCGCGGTTCGCAAGCTACTGAACGCAACGCCACACGGAATGACACGACCGAACGCAGCGCAAACGGTTAGCAGTGCGCGCGCGACACATACCCGCGTCCCGAAACGGTTGTGCGTTTTCGCTGCTCCAACCAATACCACCAGCCCGCGCGGCTACGACGACGGATTCCGCCACAAATACGACCGTCCGTACAGCCGACACGGTGTACGATGGATGATAATGTTATTTTGGGGCTTGTGTATGCACGTGTTCCATTATCTCTCACCCGCAAACCGCAACCGACACGGAACGAATTGTGGAGCTAGTGGTGGTCATACGGCCACATATTTTTTTATTCGATTTCTCTAAAAAGCGATAAGCTATTGTTACGCTCCGGCTTTGCCAATTAACAATCATTAATGAATGTGTGAAAATCATCAGAAACGGGTGTGGAAAGTGAAAATTTAAAATTTTAACAAAGCAACCGGAGCATTCGCTGCTTACGCTATCACACACTAGATGGCGCTGTCGGAAGGCCATGTGATTTTCCGCCATTGCTTTTCGCCATCGCTGCAGTTGTAAAGCGAAAACGTGGATTATTATTTTATTTTATTTCTTTTATTTTGTTATTTTATTATTGGGGATGGGTTTCTTCTATTTCACTCATTCGCTTATTGTTTACTGATGTTTTATTAAATATTTGTTCAATAAAATCACGCTTAGGAATGCTTTAGGACGGTCGAAATGAACTTTTCCCTCCCCCAGATGTTATCATCCAATATTGCATACAAAAAGTGGCCTGAGAGAATAAAAACGGGGGAAAAAGAAATCAATTTCAACTGGTACCAATTTGAATTGGTTTTGCTTGTGGTAGCAACACGCGCAACATCGCTTTTCCGCGGCGTAAATTCCAGGTTCGTCACTTAGCGTTGGAAAGTAGAAATGTTAGAAGGATTTATAGAAAAAAAACCTCACCAAAACCTCATACATTCGACGCATGTTAACATTCTCATCATTTTGATTGTGATTATCGATAAAGAAGTAAGCGAATGCGAAAGAAGGGAAAATCTTTTCACGTGTTTGGGGAACATTTTGAAGCCCCTTTGAAGTGTGAGTTCTTCTTCTGCCACCCCCCTCCGTCAAAATCAACTAAAGATTTGTGCAAGTGAAAAGTTAAACATTTTGCTTCAAACTTGAAAGCAGCACAGGAGGAACGCTAACGGTATTAACGCCCGCGTGCTTTACGAGGTATTAGGCGTCTCCATGGAACGATCCCTTTTATGCCGCATGTTCGTCGTTAGTTGCTAGTGTACTACACTCCTTTGATTTATGCTAAGATGGTATGTTTTGATTCCTCACACCCTTTCTCTCGTCCTCCTCGTCCTCCTCGTCACCCCCCACATTTGCCATCATGTGAAATGAATGAACTAAACCTGGTCACAAAACCTGGCCGCGGAATCCTACCATTTTAGCACACACACACACACGTCGTGCCTCCCTGGCAGCGTTTGTTTGCTTGCTGGACGGGAGAGGGAAATGGGAACGCTTGTGTGTACCGTAGCAAACAAAGAAATCCGCACGGGCACATGCGCACATGGCACGTGCGTGCGTGTACGTATACGCAAGCAGTTTCGAATCAACTCAACCGTTGAAGCATATTTTTCGTTGAAATAACACACCGGAGCCCAACGCACAGTTTTTTGGCTGTGGGAGAACATCCATCGGGCACCATCAAATTCATATTATATTCTTACACCTCCCCACTCCACCCACCACCCCTCCCTCCGGCAGCTAGACATGGACGATGAGCGCCGTTCGAGTTTTCCACCCAATTTCCACGTGGGCGAAAACTTTCGATGGAACCAAGAAGAGTTCGGTGAAGATGTGAGATGGAACGGAAGAGGAAACGGGACCGGGAGGAGTGGTTTGCGGCTGTTTTACTTGTTGCTTAAGCACACAACAGTAAATGGGCGCATTGACGAAAAAGGGTGTGTATGTGATATCCATTACATTAGTGAGTGTTTGTATATCGAATCACCGTGTCACCCTCGTCGCAACTGCTCCAGCAGAAGCTGGCACGCACTCGGCAAACTCGGCCTGCAAACCACCCCACACACAGCCCCAAAATCCCACTACTTGCTTTTAATTATATATTAGAGCAAATTGCTCTAGCGCTAGCAAATTTCCAACTTCCAAGCCGACCATTTTCTTCTAGGGGGGAAAATCAAACAAAACAACCAAACACAGCATTGCGTGTTTGCAGCCTTCCAAAAAAAAAATGGAGGCAAAAAAACAATAGTACATAGCAGAACATGGAAAGCACTCCCCGCTAGCGATTTTTGCTTTATCTCACCACCACTACCACCCGGGCAGTGCTCTAATGCTTTCTTCGTGCTTTCTTTCGGTCCCATATCTTGTTGCTTCATCCCACCCACTCTGGAAAAAGGGAAAGAACAGAAGAGAAACAAAAAAGCACCACGACTTTTAAAAGCCAATAGAGTATCACTGCGAAATAGATACGCCCTAGCTGGAAATTAAAATATAAATAATAAATTCATTGCCTGGTACGAGCTGCTACTTCTACTGCTGGCGTTTTGCAGGAGCCAACCGTTCGTGGGGACTCAAACCTCCTCACACTGCCTCAAGCAGACACCCGGACAGTCCTGGTTTGCTGGTCATGGTCGATTATACGGCAGCCAAGATGAGAACACACGCCTTTCAGGATAGGACGGGACGTACAAAGCGGGCACCAAAGACGGCAAACGTGTCCAGGACCAGCACCGGCAGGCTAAGGCTACCACCAGCCCGGGGAATGGGGGAAATGTGCTGCAGTACATGAAAAAACATTAATTTAATTCAAATAGCTTGTTGGATGTTTTATAATGACGCCCGGAGTTGCTTAATGTTTCGCCTTGTCCTCTCCATCCTCCGCTTTTTGCATATCGTGTGCAATTTTCCTACAATAGGAAAACTTCCCAGGACCACCCCCAACCCCCCTGGGCCACAGCAAATGGGAGCAAAATCGTCGAAGATAATTTTTTGTTTTTACAGCAACCGGGCACCAAAGTTTGCTTCAGCTTGTTTCGGGTCTGTTAGTTTTGCAGCAGCACACTTTCCCAAGCTCATTCGATCCGTGTATACTTATACAGCTAGTACTGCTTGCTTTCTTTTCTGCTTCCTCTGCTACGATGGAAATGTCCTTCAGGCACTAACCATCCCGGTTTCGCATCCCGTCACGGAACGCTGGGTGTCACTTTAAAAAGAAAAAGAACGGCCAGTTGAGTATAAAGTGCCGAAAACTGCGTCACTTTTTTCATCAAACGCTGCTGCTGCTGCCACTGCTGCATTCTGGTAAGAATTAGGCCACACCATCATTGCGAACCCTCCTCCCCCCACACCCCACCCCGTCCCAAAAAAAACGGGCCATGGGAGGCAAACGATGCGGTCGCACCAACACCAGTGCATCCAGTGCCAGTGAGTACGAGGTTCGTGACTCGGTTTACGGGCCACAGCACCAGATACCACACACCACCACCATGCTGCTGCTGCTACTGTTGCTATTGTTGGCGTTGCTGTTTGGCCACGGTTGGCTACAGATCAAATTAAACGAAAACATATAAACACACATACACACACCCACCTTTCCTCCCTCTCTCCAAACATATACGCATACATGCGGGCGCAATGGGAAGAATTCTGGTGCTCCCTTCTCTGCCAATCCCCAATTCCCGTCCTTCACCCAGCCACCCCAGCCAGAGCATCCAAATCTGCTCTTGAAACACACTTCTGAAAGGCCTGAAAATTTCAGAAACCGGATTCTGTGTTAGCGCTGCGCAACAGAGCAACGCAACATCCTTCGGTCCATACGACGACGA
>KI422914.1:0-31884 GCA_000473375.1 Anopheles culicifacies | reverse complement strand
AAAAGATGAAACGATTCTACACGATTGCAACTGAAGGGGTTTTGATTGTACTGCGGCTATCCGCCTTCGTGTTTATCATATGCTGTGCCTGAACCTTTTTGCACTTCGCTTTCCCGCGTGGGAAGAGCTTCCTTCTGCAGGAGAGCATAGCAAGAGCAATAATCATCAAATTGCGAACGGCTCTCTGATCACGGACTGGCGGCTACCATCGTGGTAAATGGTAACAAACAAGCAAAAAAAAATACAGTTTGCAAAACTAAACGCTACAAAACATTAAAAGGCACGAGAGGCGCTGTGCGCTAATGGTTGATCGGATTTGTGTTAGAAAAAGTACCATTCCGATGTTCACCTTTTGCAGTGTGCACGATCAACACCACAATCCCATCAGCATATGTGCGAGAATATACACACAAACACACGAAATGATCGTTCTGTTTCGTCCCAACCCAAAGTTCGGAGCACTTTATCGGTGATTCATGATCGATTTACACTCTGTTGTGATCCCATGTGGGAAGAAGTGGGAAGAAAAAGTAGATCTAGGATCGTGATCGAATATGGAGGCAATGGAGCACATGGTATATGGTTGCACTGAGGTACTATTCTTGTCTTGTTTCGATTTTCTGCCACATGAACTGCATTTCCTATGTAGATCATCCCTCCAGGGAGTAATCGGACGACCAACGAGTAATGCACCGTGATGCATGGTTTATATGCTTGTTTGTTTCAGTAAATATTCAACATATGGAATAAGCAACATTACATTCCAATAATATCTCTCTCAAGTTTCATTATAATGCCGATCCAATCATCGTTCATAAATTCGTTAGAACTATTATTGTCAATTATTTCCTAAAAACGATCGCTTAAATTATTATCGTGTTTATGAATCAGAATTAGAGAGTTCTGAATATTTTTCCAAAAATATTTCACAATTCGTCATCGTTTTATGAATCGATCCTAATAAATCGTTCATGAATTGCAACGAACTATCGCTTCAATTATCGTTCCTGTGAATAATTAATCCAAAAATCGATTCAATCGGCCTTGCCCCTTTTGCCATCAATATTATGACGTTCCTTATTACTTGGTATTAGAATTCTTTCAGTAATAGAATAGTTCAATAACTTTTCTTAAATGTAAAATATTACAATTAAAAACTAGTTTAAACCATTTAATAAATGTGTAATAAAATAATAAAAATAAAGGAATACCGAATGAAATCCCTGAAGAAACGTTATAGCAAAAACATGTAAACTTTTAACATATCCCCATTGCATCTCCTACAAACACCGTCTGTCAATCCTTTGATCAATCGATCAACCTATAACACGAACTATGGTACTGGTGATCTTCGTTCTAGCAGCAAAGTGTTTCGTCCCAGATGAAAAACGCAACGAATGTGACAACTAGTCCCGTGCTCGGGTACCACAATCGCCATGTTGGACGTTGGGTTGCTGAATCGTCTACACACCTATGCGTCACAAAATGCATAAATCACAAACGCACATCCACGGACCGACAGGTCCGTCGCGATCTAGCCGTGCAGTATGCGTCTGTGCATAAAACGTGCGTTCACATCACATTTGATGCACATCCTCCCCACGTGTGCCACCTCCCTCCTGCGTCAGATGACGAATGTTGTCGAAGCGAAATATGGACGCACAGCCCAAGAACAGAACCAGAGAAGAAAGCAACATTCGCTGCGGTAAAGCAATCAGATGTAATGGAAGAACGATCAGAAACACATCTTGTAGATCGTGTAAAAACGGTGAAGGAACGAGTCGGCCACACCGGCAAACATATTACTGGCGACACTGCCCGACAAAACACACCGATGTCACAAACATTATGCCGGGGCAACCGACCGAGCCAGTCAGTCATAAACGACAAGGCGCATGGCGCTAACGATGCACCACCGTTGCTCGTTGGCAAGCGTACGCAAGAGATGAGGTCAATGATATTGTTACGGACTGCATGCAAGTGCACGTTTTTGCACTAAAAAGGAGTCCGTCATCTTCGGTGGTTGACAATTTTTCGTGTAGGTTGAGCATACATATGCAAGCAGGAATATATCGAATATGTTCAATAAATCAAACCAATTCCAGTAGTAGCAAATGCCGGGTGGATAATAAAGAGAAAGGAGCAGACAGTCCTTCAAACACATGAAACTATTCCGAACGTTTTGTTTTCACCTACACGAACTGCATGAAATAATATTTTTTTATGAAAAAAAAACTAACACCCTTCAGCGATTGACAGGAGTTCAATAGGAGAAATTAATTAACTGCTACGTGATCAGCAAACGAACATCTTTTCTGATGTCAACAGCACCAAATCATGGCAAGGGATACAAATAACACACTTTAGATCAATATTCATAGGTACGTCTAAAGTCGTCAGTTTCAAAAATGTTCTTGCTTCTTGTTTCAAAATACCGTTGTCAAATCTTTCTGCCGTTGTCAAAATTAAAATGGAATATTAAATATTCCGACCTCCTACAATTCTAAAATGAATTGTGTGTATAATTAATTAAAAAACATGCCTTAAACACTACTTGAATTACATAGAAAATAATCCAAGCACAAATTTTGCAACATATAGTTATGTAACATACGTATTTGAACTATATTGGTGATTTATATAAATAATAGTAAAAATTCTTCTAATTACGATTTTTTCTTCACAAAAAAAATCCGTTGCGATCTTTTACCTCAATAACCTGAGGTGTATGTCATACGTTTTATAACATGCTAAGTTAATAAATGAAAACAGAAGTCATTAAAAGTCTTTTAAACAATTCTACTATTGTCTAATACGGCCAGGCCGTCATACAAAAAAAAAAAAATCTACTATTCAGTTACCAGTTTGCGCCATTAGCCAAGCGGAATTCACAGTTTCACTTAGTAATCAAATATGCCCATTATACAATAAATATTTTTTCACAAACAATTCTAACGAGAGTTTAATAATTTTTTAATGTGCAAACAATTTAAACACGGAGAGTACCTGTTCTTCTAAGGATCTACAATCTCGGGGGTATTAGCAAGCTATTTCAGGCTTCCTCGACTTTAATTTATCTATAACAAGCTAAACAATCCTCTAACAAGAAAATGGTCTGGGTGGGATACGATCCCAAGTTCTGGCGTGTGAGACCGGCACTTTTATCACATCAGCCATCCAGGCGCTCCAATTTGGTATGTTCAGCTACCAATTTTCACAATTTGGTTATTTATTAACCACTGCTCTGGCGGCTTAAATATCGATCGGTTTGCGATCCAGTTTGCATCATTCCGAACATTTTTTTTTTTTGTTTTGTTAAATAATCGTATTCTACAAACGTTCAATTAATGGGATCTATGATACCTTCCACTAGTTTTTCTATATGCGTTTTGACGTTTGGCGGATTATTCGCTGCTAGCTTTCCATACTAACGGGCGAGCCAGATCAGCCTATGATTTTTTTTATTAGAATATTTTCTTAATACCAGTTTCGATCAGCTGCTCGACAAATGTCAAAACAACACATTTTTCTAGCAGCTCTGACGCAGGTCAGGCCATATTGGCCAAATTTTATTAATCCAAATACATAAGTTTTTATCGAGCTCTTTTTGAAATCTATTTAAAAAAATAAATCTATTTCAGTTTAACATAATATTTTTTTCGAAAATCGTCAAAAATATACATTGTATTGGCCATTTACCGCAACAGCAGATCAACAGTTTCGAGCAGATCCAAACAAATCTTTCTACAAGGTGTAATTCGGTTTCAAATCTCCGATCGATATTTGCTCGATTGTTTGACAGATACCGTCTTAAGATTTAAGCTTTCGGACTTTCAGTATCATGGATCTCAATGTTTGCTGGTTTTTATGAAAAGATAGCAGCAGGTAAGCTTCCTAACGTCAAAATGCCTACAAAAAAAAAAAAACAGACTGAAGGTATGATCGAACCCAGTAATAGTAGCCATAACTTCAGTGAGGAACAATTATTCCAAAAACACATAATTTTTCGCAATTTTCACTTAAAAATGGGAGCCAACGTTCCAGCGTTTCACATTTAAATTTGATTAGAAATGTACAATACTTTTTCAAGCCAAACTGAAAACGAATCCCCACAGCTCCATGGTTCCGACCACTCAATGTTGCTTTTTGTTGACAATCTTTATTTATCAATCCGTACATGCAAGCAAGTAGCTGTGGTTACATCTCATGTTTTCAACAGATATCATCAATGCGTGATTTGTCGATATCACTTCCTAATCCGGAACAAATTAACTCCAGATCAATTATCTGGCGCCGCTAAACTGTTGCATTAAATCACGCACGCACTCAGAGGCGTGCCTGTTTTGTGCGACACCGAATACTTTTGTTGCGGCGAAAGATACACCAAGAAATGGAACAGTCTCAATGATCGATCGTCTTCTCGCCGAGGGCTACTACTCGTTTTGACCGTTTAAAGCTTGGATCGTTTGTGCATCGAGTGTATCGATGATGCAGAAAAGCAAGGGAAGCTCCGCTCAGGTTGTGCGAAGGGTGGAATGCATATCGAGAAGGTGGATTTGTGCAGTGTCTGTTTTTGGACCCGGCGCCGATAAAACAGGTCAGTGCAGGAATGCGCCCCGATATCAGGTACTTGAGAAGCATGTCCCGTGATGCAGGTCTGGTTTCAACGGATACAATCGCTTATGTTGCGAACGCCTCCAAAACAATTTTACATCCAAACAGATTTATAGTATACCTTGCAAATGATCGATAAGTATAAACATTGCTTTAATTTAAGTAACCGCATGTTATGAATAAATTTCCACTCCACTTCATAAGCATGCAAAAAACATATACATGGCCGTTCAAAATAGCAAAACATCGTAAAAAACATAATCTAATCCTCACTTCGTAAATTTCATCCATTTACTCGCATAATCGTACACGTTATCATTAAAAACTCATCGCATCTTAAGCACCGACACTAAATGATGCCTTTATCGTGTCACGTAAGTGCATGAACAAATGAGAACATTAGACCACAAAACGCGCCTGTCCCCCATCATCGTATCGCGGTCGCGTGGCACCACCCGAGCCATCTGTGGGACTCGCGAGCAGGGAGAGGCAGCTGTGAGCATAATAATCGACCATAAATGATACGATCATGATGGTCGGCATGCAACCGACTAGAGCCTTAGAGGTGCCGGGCGGCAGTAGTCAGAAGCTGTAGGTGAAGTGGAAACGACAAATCATATGCTTGCCTTTCGTTCCGTTTTACACTCGAACTTCGCCGGACGGTGAGTACTTGAGCGGTGCAGCTCACATAAATGCACGCACCTAACGGATCGCGTGGATGGGACAGAACACAGTTACTTCTGTCTGATAAACAGGTGTTGGGAGCGGAGATAAGGAAGATCGCTCGAGGTGAAGTATGAAGTTGCAACGCCAACCTGGACGCAACGCAACAGCAGAACGAGGACACGCGCCCGAATCACCGACATGCTGGCGACCACAACTATTCCAAGTCTGGTGGTGTTGGTTCAGCTCTTTTTTGCCAGCCTTGTTTCTTCGATGTATCTGCACAATCTCCTTTCTCCTTATTGGAATGATCGTGTTTCCTTATTCTGATTTCCCAGTTTTTTTTTCGCTAGCTTCAAGATTCCTAGAGCCTTACAATAGAAAGATACCGCAACGATCAAACATTCGATACACGTACGGAAACTAATACCGAAATACATTTGGTCTTCTTCGTTACCCAGTTAAACACTACTTGCAGCTGTTAGAACTATTTGAAGCCATTTTCTAGCTGCTCGTTAATAAATAATGCGATTACACCGAGATAAATATACTACAAATCTCGACTACTGATGACGGAGTTTAAAGCTCACTGAAATCTCAAAACAACTTGCGGGCAACGGAGCAAACGGCAGATGCGATAAGATCGTCCACAATAAAATCGCGAATTAAAGTGAGCTGTTCGGATTCCATCTTCACGCCAATAATGCAACACAACGAAATGATCTTACGATGAAGCAATTTGCAGCGATTGCTTCCGGCAGTCAGCTTATGATACCGGGGAAGAATGTATATTTCGCTTCCTTCCGCAGAAAAAGCTGTGCCAGAG
Source organism: Anopheles culicifacies (assembly GCA_000473375.1). Classification (NCBI taxonomy): domain Eukaryota; kingdom Metazoa; phylum Arthropoda; class Insecta; order Diptera; family Culicidae; genus Anopheles; species Anopheles culicifacies. The sequence goes on along the minus strand of KI422914.1, from coordinate 25,781 downwards.
AATGGAGAGAAATTTACGACTCATGCTTCCGTCACGAAATGAGGGAGTTATAGCGCCAGGGAAGGTGGTGGTGATGATGATATGTCCGAGATTCCTAAACCACATCTTCAGACATAACCTAACGCAACACTAACAAACACACGTGCATGCATACACATCGTAACACAGCGAAGGAAAGAAAGAAAGAGTATAGCACACGCCACAGCATCACCAACTCTGCTCTGCTTAATATATTTATAAAGCACTTAAAGGAAACGGCTCCATCATAATCTTATGGTCCTGACGAACGAACGCCACATCAAGCGTAGCGGGGCATACGTTGCATACGTACTGAAGGTTGCATCCCTGCAAGTGTGTACAAGAAGTCCCCCTTGAGGGAGGGAACGAACAGAACGAGCAGAAGAAGGGACTGCATAAAACCCGTGGGCAAAACCTACACGACAAAACCATACACGTCCAGACGAACAATCCCCACTCGCCATCCTCAGCGTGCTGTTCGGTTTGTTTTTCCGTTTTTTTGCCCACAGTTTGCTGATGAATCGGAGTAACGGTAGCAGACAGTGGACAGACGTTCGCGTCCGAGAAAAGCGAAACGGTTTCGAATGTTCCGAAGCAGTCGTCGCAGCTGAACAAACCCGCGAGTATCACAATTCTCGCGAACAGTTTGGTGCATCACTGTGACTTCATAAACGTTGCTCGTTAAGGCAAGGTTTTACGAGCGATTACCTGTCAAGCATAGTTTGTTTAGAAAACATATGATTTTATATCTCGAGCGTGATATAATCGTTCATCATGCATATGCATAGCGACGAGCAATCGAAACCAAACAAACGGAAACTGTTCGAATATGTTTCTTTATTGGTGAATAGTCTTAGATCTCTGTTCGACTTAACTTGAAGACAAATTAGCAATAATATCTCCGAATGCCTAAAGATATTCATCCACACCATAACGGTGTTGTAACTTTCGGAAAAAATCAGACAGCACATGACGCTGTTACCTATGCAACATACTACATGTACCTGCACACTTCTCATCAAACTTCTCAGGAGCTAAAGAACATTTTCCACATCCATCCATCCATCACAACATCCAGATCGTGACATTCGTTGTAAAGGAATCGCACATCGCACTTTGATTCCACACCAATAAGTCGACGCGTGCCAAAGCCGGCTACTACTGCTGTGCTTACATCGCAAACCCGACGCCGTTATATGTCATTCTAATTTGTTTCACCTTCTTTCTACTTCTGGACAGGCTTACCGACACACACACACACACACAGCTCATCATCATCAACAAGCTGAGATTGCAACAACGCACGATATGCAAGGCCGTCTATCCGGTGTGCTGGCGAGTTGTGCACTTTAAAGTGCGGCAACCCACAGTTGCTGAGTGATTGCACTGCTTATGGGGGGGACCGCTACATGGTACGGGCATGATAATTGGATGACGATTGACGTTGGCGAGTTGTACCGTGGTAAGTATGGGGTTTGTTGTCATAGAGAGTGATACGAATTTTATAAAACGAACGACTAAGCTACATAAAAACGTATACAGAGAGCTGTGGCCAGAATTTAAGAAACTGTTTCCTCAATATTGGTTCAAATATGGGTAGGTTGGGAAGCATTAACTAGTATCTAGGGAGGTCTTTTTATTTGGATTATCTTCTTCTTGACTGAGAGACACACCCGGAACGAAGATGAAGTTATTTCCACCAAATATTAAATAAATATCTTGCTAAATTACAATAAATCAAACTTTAAGGGTCTAATTATCTTCAATTCAGTAATATAAAGGAAAAGATTGAGGAAAAAATCTGTAAATGTTTAAAGTTGCTTTAGAATTCTTGTTCTTTTCAGCTAGGAAGTTACCGATTTTGTGTCAATATCATATTAATTTGTTTAATATTGCATAGTATTTTCAAGCAAATTAAGCACAGTTCTCTGCAACATAAACTTCCCCCTTCATAATATTGTGAAGCATTTTTCCTTTGTAAATAAAGTTCCATAAACCTACAGCTACCTATAGCTACCTCCCACAGAAGAATTACGCACTAAACACGCTGGAGGAAGGGGATTCGCATTGCACACTACAATTCCATTGACGTAATTGACTGTTCGAAACCGCACGTCCTGTTTCCTGCCACCGATGTGTGGCCGTTTGTAACATACTAGGGGAAATCGTTTACAAGTTTTAGCTTTTTATGCGTCAGGCACTACTGCCTTCCCCGTGTAACTTATTCCTTCCCTTTTCTCTCGTGCACACTTTTTTTTTGTTGCTTCAATACATTTGTTGTCGCCATCTTGCAGCATTGCAGTATGGAAACATGGCACATTATCCTTGACGAATTTAATCAATCTACGAAACTGTACGCAAGGAAACATGGGGTCATTATGGCACGATTGCGTATTGTGCTAACAATTACAAACACTAACTAATGGTTAGACTTCTCAACTACTCTCTGATATATTGTTGTTGCGCTCCACATAATCGTGGATAATTGATGGTTGAAAACATAATCTTTTGCCCTAATTCATGATTCATTTCGTACAAGGAAAAAGTATTTGCAATAAATAACACCTGTCGCGACCGTTGAAGCTAAGTGCATAGTTTTAGTACTCAAACATACCCCCCTGTGGCATGGACCGTCGAAAGTTGGTCAAAACCCGTATATCTGCGTTAGAGAGGAAGATGATCAGAAGATAACGAAAATGATGAGTACCACCTTGTGACCCAAAGGATGTTATAATAAGGAATTAATTACTGCTAAGGTATTGTCAAATCCTCTATTGGTGGTCTCAACGTGTACATAAACCCACAAGTTTAAAATTCTTTATCAATAGCGCCTTATTATTTTTAAACCTCGAATGACTTTAAGAAGAAAGTTAAAAATAATGACAAGCTCTATAAGATATATGACAGACTCAGATGAGCTGATCATGTCATGCAAATGGCACCAGATGACCCAGTCCATAGTCTGTACAGGCCGTCTACTAACACACAGGAGCACAGGAGATGTCTAAAACCCAAACAGCGATTAGGTTATGGCCACGATATTAAGTTTGCAGACGGAGGCGCTCGACCGAGATTTGAGGACTTCTGCAGCAAAAGCCAAGCCTTATTAATTATTAATTAGTAAACATCATTTCTCCCATCATTTCTAAACGTTACCAGTAATTATATATACTTGCTGTTAATACAATAAAAAAAAAAACTTTTGCATCGATTAATTTGCATACAATTTGTAAAGTATTTGGGGCAGTATGTGACCGCTTCCATTAATACCGGTATGCATAACTCTATAAACATCTCAGTCACATCTACAATGCAGGTGTGATCAAATTTCTCGGAAACGATCCAAATATCGTTTGCTTTAAAATACTCCTAGCCACCAATTGCTGTTGCGTTTGGCTGATTTACTAGCCAACCAGACGACAACAGTTTTTCGTGAATCAAGCGCGAGAGGAAAAATGTACATAGCACTATAGGAAGATACACAATTTTATGCCGGCCCCGTTACCGCGCTGGTAGGAGGTTCGCAGATTCACGTGCGATAAAATTAGCGAACGAACACACACGGGCCGCGATTCCGTTTCATTTCCACCAAAACAAACCTCAAAGACGCACACGGCCGCATATTCATCACGCCGCGATGCTGTTTTGTCTCCCGCAGACAAACTGCTTCCTATTCTCGCTATTGTGAAGAATGTCCCACGGGCGCAACAGTTTTGCGTAATTCGAGGTCAATTTTTATCAAGCCAATGTTTCAACATCAAACAAAACATTCCGCACAGCAGAAGAACGCAACCGAGTCTGTAGCAATGCAACTCGCTCGCGAAAACGTGAAATTATTTTCGCGAATAAAAAAAAACTCATTTCGTGAAGGTGCAATTTTGCCGCTACGGTGGATTGTTACAATTGCGGCTGTGCTCAACCAAATGCCTCGTTTAATAATCAATCCCCCACAGTACGCTAAAACATGGTCCGACGCATCGAAGACATAGGTGCTATTTTGGCAAACGGATGCTTCACCGTGTACAGAAGACGCGCATTCCTTCCTGCTGTCGTGTAATCGATGCTATTTTCACCGTCGAAGATACAATCATGGCACGGTCTATCCTAGCTTTTCTTTTATTTATTTCAAACATTCCTCTACCAATACTTACACATCACCGATCGTTTCGCCGCCTTCCATTGTGTTGAGCATGATGATGATTGAAAATCGTTCTAACGTTGCCTGATCGCCGCTGATCGAATTATAAACTAGTTTCCCATTTGTATGTTAACACTTTCTTCTTAACGCCCAACAAGCTGCTCGGCAGAACCTCACAAAGGTGTATCGAATTGGATGTCATTACATAATGATGATCGAAACAACTACCACTATTTGGGTCGTGTCGTGGACAACGACAAACACACCTTTTGTTGCAAAGAAATATCACGACACCAATACACAGTTTAGAACGTTTCGTTCTTGCTTATTCTACAAAATATGCACATTATAAATGGAAGGATGGTTTTAGGATAAGTTAAACTAATCCTTCGATAAGAAACGTTCGGGCTTTTCTCGTAAAAAAACACCCCGTCGTTATGCACCACAGAATACCCAGCAGCAGTTGATCGAGGTTTCGACCGAGCAGACGAAAACGATGCGATAGACTGGCTGTGACTGTCACCGATTAGCGATTACAATTGGAACATCCCCTCGGTCGGCCGCCAAAGTGAAACGCCAAAAAATCGGAGATGCATCCGGCGATTCGTGCGGCGTGCGAGCAGGTAATTAAAGATCGGATATTGTGTTCTTTTTTTCTTTCTGTTCTGTACAGCAGGGTTGTACTTTTCACACTGTACGTAGTGTCTGTGTGCAGTTGGGTATAATATTTTGCAATCACTACCTTATTCCCGCTGTCGATCAAATGCATGTTTTAACCAATATCGCTGGGTTTGCAATAATTGAACAAAAAGTAATGAACTCGATCAGGAACCAGTTAGCATTTGGAACGAAATCCCTGAAATACAATGAACATACAAACAACCATTCGTACGCTCTTACATTTGACGGTATTGGTTTTGCTTTCGATTAGGTCGTTGCTATTGTTTTGTGCCCCCATCCCCTCTTTTTGCAACAGATAATCTCTTGCGCACTCTTCCATCTCATGCTTTCTGGGCCATTTTATCTTGCGTTCTACTTCTACGCGGTAGGATGTACGAAACCTAGACACGACGCTACCACAGCTCGCAACGCGCCGTCGATTGAGCCGCACTGCGAAAACCCGACGTCCAAGTGTCTCTGTGGTCGATTAAGATGCAAATCTCGGTTGCAGTTGAGCAAGCTGAGCACGGGAAGTGCACGTTAGCGAGCGGAAAGCGGACCGACTCAGGATGCACGAGATCGGGTGGTGATGCTGTATGTGATCAACGACGCCAGAGCACAAAGTCCACCCCGTGGTGGTGGACCCTGCGCCAAAGCGACTACACACAGCCACGATTGCATGCAGCGAATGCAGTGCATGCACTCAATGCACTTACACACTGGTGGTCGTGTGCGCGCATAAAAGGTTAATGGAGGTAGTTTCTCACTGCATGCTTTCCGATAGAAAGCGCTATAAAACGCGTCTGAATGCTCGCTGAACATTATCGAACGAGTTACAATCAACATTCGAATAATTACAAAAAAAAATCATAAAATACGATATTGTCGGCAACATCTGCTAGGGAATATGTTCCGCGAATAAAACTTCTAACACAAGGTTGAGGGGATATCTTATCATGGTTGGGGAAATTTCAGCAGCTGTAATTTTAACACCATACTTTTTGATCACGACACTACCACCAAAATGACGAGCTGTCAGTAGAAAGATGGAGCATTCCCAACAGGTGGGTTCGAGGCGGAGTACAAAAACGTTCCCATCTCACCTATCATAGCGCATTTGTTTTTTCTTCGTTCCCGATAATAATAGATTTTCCACCCAAAAGCCAATGAGCAGTGCGTCGCGGCAATGCAATCCTTACTAACGGCAGGTGCGGTAGTGGTACACAGGTCGACACTGACAGACAGAAAATAAAAAAAACATAACGCGTTAATTGGGACTTTTGCGACCGTCTACAGTAGTACAAAGCAGCGCGTCCAAACGTTTGTGTCTGAGCACCGAATGCTGGCTTTGCGTACAAATGAAACACATATTCGACCAGCTATCGCCGAAACATTGTGGCGCATAAGCTTTTAACGCATGTAAGTGTTTTGCATCAATGCATCACCGGTAAAGTATTTGTTGGCATCCGTTTGGACGGCGGTTTGTGAGCTAACAGGTCGCGTGATTCTACAAAGGCTTTCCCTGCTCAGCGTCGTCGTCTGTACGTTGAGTGTTTGCAGTAGTAATAATTTCAAACATGGATGAATCACTCCAACGATGTACTGGGACGTTCTTTACATGACCAACAAATAGGGAATTCCTCGAAATCATTTGTAAATATAATAAAATCCAATTTCCGTAATGATTCCTGTACTGTTTGAACTGAAACTCAGGAAAATCGAGAATACCAAATAAATATCCTTTTCCCTGGTGAATTAAAGTAATCGCAAATACTGTGCTGTTCTTTTTTTTCTCCATCTCTGCCACCCTCTCTCCCCCTCTCTTTGCCATGGTTTAGCCCTATTTTTCAACACATAAACGTAATGATAGCAATTTTTAACTTTTATCATTACATCAGTTTTGCACACCGTCTGTTACCCGACGACCATAGCATATGAATAATTATTTTCTTTTTCCTTTTTCATATCGAAAGATCGACCCCGTACATTAAAGTGTTCCTGACAGGCAGCAATAAAAAAAATACGCTGTACACCAAGAAAACAGGCAAATAGCTTCCAAAATTGAAACGGCTACAATGATTGCCGTTGCCATTATGTACAGCGAGTGCAAACATTCCGCGTTCCTGCCCAGCTCAACAGTTATGGGTGCTGGCGAAATGAAAACAAAAACAGAACCATATCGGACAAACGAAACTCCCATACGACAAGGACGCCAAGTTCACGTGGTATGCAATTTTGCACAATTATCTAACACCAGCCACCAGCCAGAGGTCCCACCTGCTACTTGTATCTCCATTAACCCGGGGTTGATCGTTTTCCCGCATTCAAGGGAACGACCTACAGTCACGTCACCAACGAGACAGGCCCGGACACTGACTAGGAGTGTGTGTGTGGCAGACTGGGGATGACCTGGCCAAACAACGAGATTGTTCCTGGGAATGGTTTTGCAACGCTGCACAATCTAACGCACGACGACATTCAATATATCGCCCAAAGCGGAAAAAGATTCGCGTCGTGTGAGTTGACACGACGAAATGACCGAGCTTTACCGGTTTTGAGATTTTCGGGTATCAATCACTGAAATATTTCAAACACCGCCCTACCCCAGAGGTCACATCGCGTAATGCACACCTTCGGCAGAAAATATCAGGTTCCTGGGCTAAGGGCTGAACATGATTGTTGGAATCAGTGAGGCTGGTGGGAGATTGAACCTACGGATGATCCATTTAAATAGCAGAAGTTTCCGAATTGTGGTATACACTAAACATTTGCTTCTCCTGTTGAATGCATTGCAATCAATAGCAGAAACTTGCGAGGAGAATTTTTATTCGTTCTAAAATCATCGATCACTAGCATGAAGGTAAGTGTACTTAGCTCGTAAGCAATTATCTTCTACCGCTAAAACCAACCATTTTGTCAACTTCTACTTCTACAGTTCACATTTAGTCTCGTGATTAGCGTGGCATTGGTGGCCTCGCTTTGTACGGCGAGCCCACTTTTGGTCACAAAACATGTGGTGAAAAAGCTAGTCGCAAATCACCTGCAACCCAAGACAGTTACGCACGCCGTCGTCTACACACCCGTGGTGACACAGCCACAGCCAGTTGTGGCCGCTACGCCATCACTTCATGCAAAGCTCGCCAGCACTGTCGGTGCGTTTCTGAAGAGTCCTCTCAAGAACACTCTGCTGCAGCATCCCTGGCTGGCCAAACTTACACCAGGCGGAGTCGTTGAGGTATACCGCAAACATGTTCCTAGTGCAGCACCTTACCCTGCCGCTGTTGCTCCTCCCGTTGCCGTTCTGGATCTACCGCATGAAGTGGAAGAACATCACACAGTAACTACCGTAGTATCTCCTCCCCCTCCCGCACCTGTTCCAACTCCCGTCGTTGTTCCCGCCCCAGTATACGGTGTTCCGGCACCAACATACGGTTTGCCAGCAACCTCCGAACATTCATCATCATCCTCATCGGCATCCAGCAGCCAGTCAGTATCCTCCGGAGCAGATAATGCGGCGAAATATGTTGCCGTAAATCTGGGCGCACGTCACGAGGCTCCCTTACCAGGCTACGACCATTCGGTTGTGCTCGAAAATCTCGAACCTGCTCCAGGAACGGAGGGATTGACGATGTTGGTGCCACCGGTTGTTTCTAACGAGCTGAACAACTGGAACGCTGAACCAGTAGTGCTCAGGGGCCAGGATGTGTTATCGTCAGAGTATTTGCGAACGGCCAACGTGCCAACCGTGGAAGGTTCCAGCGATGGTGAGGCACGTTACGTCGCCATCAACAACGGCGTGCGCCACGAAGCACCATTGCCCGGATACGATCGCTCGATCGTAATCGAAAATCTGGACACAGTTTAAATGCAAAACCATCTCCCGAACGTATCTCCAAAGAAAACGTATCGCTCCAAGCTGACAAATGCTGCTTGTAAACCAGATGTCAAATTGCAATAAAGTATAAAGCGATTGTCTTCAAAATGGCAACGTGGGAGGTCTTCTTGAGTATTTTTCACATTCCTCCAAAAAAACAAGAATCACCTCAGAAAAAAATGTACACAAAACATGCTAATTGGACGTCAAATACAGACGGTGTCCGCGAGCAGATAAACGGATTCGATAAGGTCACAGTTCGTACATGAGAAGAAAAAAAAACTATCAATAACTGACGAACGCGTGAATCATCTATTTCCTGTGCTCACGATGAAACAATTCAACCCTCCACAGCTGATTGGTATACTTATGGTACATTGCAAGCAAACGAAACATTAGCCTCATTTGTACATATCAGGCCCTGACCGCATGCCTGCCCAAAAAACCACACCCAAATGGGAATTAGTTTTTAGCAACTGGGCGGAATGTGTGATAGATGGTTCAAGAATAAAACAAAAAACACACATTCACGAGTAAAAACATTCTTCTAGAAGATTTTAAAATTGATTGGGATTGTTTTCTTCTTCGACTGTGTTCTTCATTTAGCTCGATTTCATTAGCATACGTACGTGAAAGCGACAATTTTAGAAAGAATGTAGTTAAATGAAGTGTAAATGTTTCAGTCTTTCAGTGTTTTTCAATAAAGCAATATACTTACTATCATGAACGATTATTTAAATGTTCAATATACAATTAAAATTGTGTGTAATAACGAAAGGACGATTCTATGACCGCAGTTCCAGCGATGCCGATTTTCATACGCCAGAACCGGAACTCAATTCCCAACCGGGTCGTTACCCCGTAGAAGGATAATCCATTTACCGTAAAGGCTAATCAGCGTTACAATTTATTTATTGCTTTTGAAAAGTGAACAATTTTAAGAAATGAATTTTAAATTTCAACGCATCTTCGACAAAAAATTTAAAAGCATTGAATGATGCAAGCAGATCAGCCACCACTTGGCGCCCCGGACCATTTCGTTTTGGCTTAACGCCTTCCTCTTTTATGGATCTAGAAACTTAAAAGGACGTCTTAGCCTGCCATTTCTAGTTTCCGTGTTTCGTATAAAACCACAACAGTACAATTAGTCCTGCGTGCGGATGACGGTGAAACGGTGCTATCCTATAACAACGACGGTAAAAACATTTGCTCTCCCTGACCTGACCGCCCTCTCGGCTTTATTTATTATTTCCCTCTTAACTAATGATAACTTCAAATAATGGAAGCTCCCTTTCAAAGCGAATCGAACCACCATTAGCTTCTTTTGGAGATCCTACAAATTGTCATACTTGACACACCGAACATCCTCCTTCACTCTGTGGCTTCCTTCGTCAGATTCTAAGCGGTTACTGGCGGTCACTGGAGCCCACTAAGTACCTCAGAGTCGCTTAATCCGTCGTTGAGCGAATATAAACATATGAAATATAAAAAATACACTTCATTTTGAATTATTAATTGTTTATCCGTAGATAGACAGTCTGTCCTGCACATGGGAGAAAGGATCGAGTAGATTTATGTATCTATCCTGGTTTATAAAACAATCGTAACTATCATTAAATCACCGAATTGCGTTATAAGAACAATATAAGATCATAATACTTTTTTTAAAGTTTTATTATTTAAAGAAGATAAGCTACCGGCAAATCAGATAGATTGACTACATAGGACGACACTTGCATGATTTGAAGCGCTTCTAACCACACTTTACCTTGATATTTTATATTTTATCTGTGTTCATAGACGGAAGATACAAATATAAAGTGTGTTGCTAAATTTGGAATGTAAATTGTGCCTTTTGAATTCCAAGCAGAGGATGGATACCATAGAAGTATATTTCCCTCAGCTGGATGCTGATCCAGGTTTGATCCATATGTAGACATTTGACAACCCCTGTACTAAAGCTAGACCCTAGAGCAGGCGCAGGCAAGGCCGAACATTAGTGGCCCGATTCTAGCTGACACACTTCTCAACTAAACATAAACACACACACACAACAGCTGTTGGTAACAAGTACCTCGGCGTGATCCAACGGAAGCCAGAGGTTTCATTGATAGTGAAAACCGCGCAGAAAACATCCGCATCATCATCATCATCATCAGCAGCACCACCGTCATTATTGTGGGACACCGTGCGGCCACGACGATGAATCACAAACCCCAGCCAATGAATAATAAACAAGCGCAAAACAGTGGCAGCAGTAGAAACAGTAGCACCGAACACAGCAAACACTTCCGCTTCAATAGTCCCAATGTGAGCCTTCTGTCGGTACTTTTTTTTTTCTTCCTCGGTCCCCACGGGGTGTTGGTGGTGAAATGCCTTTCTTCGTCCGCAATGGCGTCCCGCGAGTAACGCTTTCGCACGATTAATGCAACGCAACCCATCGCAGCTGCGCAGGTTTTTGTTTTGTGCGGTATCTCATGTGCGACCTTTTCACGGCAAAAGGTTGACAAGCAATTCTGGGCTAGGGAAAACTTTAAGCAATGGAAACCATCCCCGATGGATGGCTTTCCAGCGGAATATGCTTCCACTTCCGCCCGCTTCCACCAAGAGCTACCGCCCTCTATTTACTTACCGAGGTTCCTTTTCCTGTGCTAGCGTTGCGTTCCTCCGGGTGCTGCTTGCCGTATTCGCAACAAGCCAACAAAATAACAGCTTCTATTTTACTTTCCTCAGGCGCTGGCAAGGCCACCAAACAGCATTGCTGCAATTGTGGCCACTTTCCTACCCAGCAGCTGCACTTTCACGGTCACAAAACACACACACGGCACAGATTTCGGTCGAGTGTGTGAAGAATGGCGAGGGTAACCACAAGATCACAACGGTACACGATGGTGGACGGTTTTACCACTTCACTTCCGGATTGCGAATCGCGGAATATTTGCACTTTTTGCAGCACCCACGCGAATTTCGGACGGGCAAAATACGGGGAACGCCAGCAGCGGAATCAATTTCAAGCACACAACTTAGAACGCACACGCACAATCACACGCACACAAGCCACAAATGTCAAATTACCGGCGCACTTTTTGACACTTTTGTGGCCAAACTGCGGCGATCCCATAGTTTGCTGTGCTGTTCCGCGAAGCCGTGCCCATAGTTGCGAAAGCGAGAAGCAATTCAAATTAGAAAGAAGTAGCAGGTGGTCAACCTACGCGCATGACATTCGAACTCCTCAACACGACGATACAAACGTACGGCTTGAGCGAACCGATGCGCATTATTCGGGCGATTTAAATTCACGGTTATCTCGACATCCAAGACCAGGAAAAGAAAAAAGTTGAATTCTAAGATCAATGTTAGTTTAAAGTACAATATTTATTAAAAACTTGTTTTTTGATTCATCTACCAAATCGATTATCTTTTCCAGCGACACACTACACTGTATCATGAAAGAAATCTAGTTATTATTTATCTTGTCCCACCGCCAAACGGTTCCATCGTCGCAGACGCAAATAAGGATGTTTCCCGATCGGGAAAATGCAGTTTGCCGGATGGGCGTAGTGCATTTAGGATGAAACAACGTGCTACAACGCGGATGCACCGGATCATCGGTATCCAGTTCCCAGATGTAAATTCGACCAGTTTGATTTCCCAGTGCCAGATACTTTTGCCAATAATCCAGCGAAAAACGAACAAACCAAATGATGCACTCGCTGTACTCGAGCGTAGTGATCACGGTAGTGTTTGTTTCGTTATTTTTCACCTCCACGTCTTCCAGCCTGCCCGGTTTCCAGCAAACAATCGTATTCTGGCACGACTTGGAAAGCACAAAATCGCCCATCCATCTCACGCAATCGACGTAGTTCCGGTGTATGTCGCGCGTAGAAAACACGGGAAAATGTTCGTTCACCGATGGGAAACGAGAAAGGTTTTTCGCTTCGTTAAAAGTATAACTGTTTTGGATGGCTTTCTTCATCGTGTCCGTATCAAGACGCCACATCTTCAATGAATGATCCATTCCGCATGACATGATCCGCTTTCCTTGAATATCGAAATCGAAGCTGAGCACCTCATCACGATGGCCTTCGACCCCACCAAATACCGCAATACAAATGTCCGTCTTCGTGTTCCACAGTCGCAACGAATGGTCCTTGCTAGCGGACATCAGAAGGTATGGTTCCTTGGGATGGAACTTTACTTCATTGATGGCGTGCCCGTGTCCGATGTAATATTTATGTCCCTCCAGCGATGCCGTATTGAACACTCGTAAAACACCACGAAGTCCACCAGCGGCTAGCAATGGGTTGCCGGTTTCCACGTCATGCGACCATGCGCAAGTATAGAACACTTCCTCCGTCTTAAAAAGAAATATTAAATTGCATTCAATACAGATTACAAAAAGATTCCTCTTTTACCAGTGTAACATACATCCGGATCTGCGTAGCACTGTTTCAGCGTTATTTTCCCATCATTTTCGCATTGGTAAATCGTTACACGATTGCTTCCTACGGTCGCAAACGTAGGTAGCTCTCCGTTCTTGAGATTGTAATTGAACAGGCATCCAAAGAGTGACTGGCCGTGGTCTTCTTTAACGTAGCAACTAAACTTAAAGATCGGCTTCATTACCTTAGCCGACTTTTTCTTCGATCTCTTCCGTTTTTTGCGGTTGATTTGACTTTCGCTCCCGTTTGAAGTATTGTCGGTGCAGGTACTCCCCATGCTGGATGTTTCATGCTGGCATGGAATAAAATAAACTCACATGAATACGCCGTACAGAAAAATTACAAAATATACTTACAATATCGTCATCTTCCTCGTCGGAAACATCGCCTTGTGTGTTGTTGGCCGCTTCTTCCTTTCGCGCGAGTTTCATTTCGTCGTTTATTGTGCTGTTTTTTGTTACTTCTAAACCCAAACAAACAAAGCGCCAAAATGATAGCCGGTTTTGCGTCGTTTTCCCGCACAATCCTGTTATTTTAAAATCACAACCACTATGTCCACAGTAATGTGTTGTATCGTACAGGTGTTTAACATACAAATATGTTTAGCAAACACCTATTTTCACAGAAAATATGGAAAATTCGTTTCTCCCAAGCCAGCCGCGGCTTTTAACAGCACGGTTTTCTTTACTCGACTATGCAGGTGTCATTTTCGTCGATTATTGTGACGTTTCGGAATCGATGAACGAATGTTGCCGTACGTCAATCGTGGAAGAAAAAGAGGTAAAAGAAGAAGTCTTGTGTTTGGGAAAAGTGTGAAAAGTGTGAAAATTTAAGCTTTCTTTGCTGAGAATATACGGAAACTTTGCTATCCACATTTCGTGCTATCTTGAAACAGGTAAAAACAACCATGGGTTCATCAAAAAAGCATAAAAGAGATTCTAAAAAGCATAAACGTCGTTCGCGTTCACGTAGCCGCTCACCACGGTTCGAGCGTCCGGAACGTGATCATCGTCGTCGTTCCGATTCGTACTCCGAGGATAACGATGGGTACAACGATGCGGCCCGCAGGCATAAGAAGCATAAACGTGAGCACAGCGAGCATAGGCATCATCACAGCAAGCACTATGAACGCGAGCATCGTTCCCAGCGGGACCATCCGGAGGTGAATGCGGTCGAAGATGACTCGGATAGTTCGGATTGTGTAGAAGTTCCGCTGGATGATGTGAGTGCACCGCCACCGCCTCCCTCTATCAGCCGCAAGTCACCGGGCTTCGATGCAGTACCTTCGCCGCCCCCGCCTCCACAGGTGCAGAAGCGTCGGCGCTCACCGACACCTCCGCCCGTACCAAAGACATCATCCTCCTCCCGGAAGCGATCCGTCTCACCGATTCCATCCAATGGAGCTGGTGATGTGTTGTCCGTAGATGAGACGAACAAACTGCGAGCCAAGCTTGGACTCCGTCCGCTAGAAGTTGGCACATCTAAATCGCAACCAGAACCGTCTTCGAGAAGGCGTCAACGGTCCCCCTCACCTCCGCCCGCACCGAAAGCGTCCTCTTCTTCGCGAAAGCGATCGGTCTCCCCTATCCCAGACAATGGCGCTGGGGATGTTCTTTCAGTTGACGATACAAATAAATTGCGTGCCAAATTGGGCCTTCGCCCATTGGAAACGTCGTCCAAAAAACGTACTCGATCACCGACTCCGCCGCCGCCTCCCAAAGCCTCGTCTGCTGGTAAACGGTCCGCTTCACCCATACCCGAAAATGGTGCCGGTGATGCACTATCGATTGAAGAAACAAACAAACTGCGAGCCAAACTTGGACTTCGTCCGCTGGAAGTTGGTACTGGTACCAAATCGGCAGACAGCTCGACTGCGAAAGGAGGTGAACAAGAAAACTCGGAAAAGTTGAAGGATGACTGGGGTGAATTCTATCACAAGCCGGCTAAGAACTTGTCAGAAAAAACTCAAGAAGAAAAAATACGTGACAAGCTGAAGGAACGACGGGAAAAGCGAGCGATCGAGGAAAAGCTGAAGCGTTTGAAGACACTCGGCGAAGAAGACGATGTGGACGATCTGAAGAGCTGGGTCGCAAAGACACGCGACAAGGATCGACTCAAGAAGGAAGCCGAAGAACGAGCCCGATTGTTGGACCAGATGGATGAAGAGCTAGTATCGGGTGGTCCGGATTTGGATACATCCTTACGTGCAGGGTCTTCGCGAAGACCTGTTAGCAACAAAGGATCGTATCGTGATCGTGACCTGGAAGGTCTTCGTGTGGAACATGACGTGGAGGCATTCAAAGAGGGACGTCAGGTCATACTAACGCTTAAGGATGCGAACGTGCTGGACGAGGAGGTGGGTGACACCCTCGTGAACGTGAACATGATCGATGACGAGCGTTACAAGCGCAACGTCGAGAACCGTAAGGCAAATCCTCAACATTACGGTTACGATGTATACTGTCAGGACGATGTAGATGAATTCGGTATGCCGAAACAACGGGAAGTTCTGGGAAAGTACAACGAAGAAATTGAAGGTCAGCGTAAAAGCAGCTTTGTGATCGGCTCGAACGCGGAGCAGGAAGCTCAAGAGAAGCGTCGTCTACTGGAGATTAAAACAAAGCTGGAGAAGAAAAAGCTTGACTCGTTAGAAACTACGCCACTCACATTGGTTTCCGATTACTTTACCGAAACGGAGCTATCTTCGTTTAAAAAACCCAAAAAGAAGGTTCGTAAAATACGACAGAAGCTACGAGCGGATGATTTGCTTGCCTCACTGCCGGTCGAAGAAAGTATGTCCGATTTGGGATCACGCTCCAGGCGCAACGAACGATCTGTTGCGCGAACCGTTACAAGTGAAGAGCGCAAAAGCATACGGGCCCGTGCAGCCGAAATACTGGATACGGATGACACGCCGAACATACCAGAAGATCTGAGCACGGTAAAGCTGGAGGATGCGGTGGAAGATGATGAAGATTTGCAAGCGGCATTGCAGAAAGCACGTCGCTTGAAGCAGAAGGAAGCGATCATTTCCAAAGCTCTGCCGATTGATCCGGAGCGGATCAAAAGCGAAGTGAAGGAGGAACCAGATAGTGGTGGAGAGCTTGACCACCATGGAGCAATGTTGCTTAACTCAACGGCAGAGTTTTGCCGTACGCTCGGTGACATTCCTACGTATGGAACGGCCGGTAATCGCGAGGAAGATCCGAACGAAATGATGGACTTTGAGCGGGACAGTGCAAGCGATCGTGATGGAATGGAATCGGATCCGGAGGAGGGTCCATCCCGACGACACAATCATAGCGCGCAGCACAGTGGCACCTGGAACTCGGTCAACACAGAACAGGAGCAGGAAGACAACCGGGAGCTAAAGGTGGAGGAAGTAGCAATTCTGGACGAGGAGCCGGACGTAGCGCTAAGTGTGGCGGGGGCGCTGAAGTTGGCCCAATCGAAGGGCTATTTAGAACGGGAAGAAAGCAATCGCCCAAGCAATGCACGATTTGCACACTTGCAAGCTCAGAACTACTCCATCGAGGACAAGAACTACGGGGAGGAGAACGATAAATATTCGAGGCGCGATCGTTACGCCGGTCCCATAACCGAGTTCAAGGAGAAGGAAACGTTCAAACCGAACGTGAAGCTCGAGTACATCGATGACAACGGACATCTGCTAACACCGAAGGAAGCGTTCCGCTATCTGTCGCACAAGTTCCACGGTAAAGGCCCGGGCAAGAACAAAGTGGAGAAGAGGTTGAAGAAAAGCGAACAAGAGGGGGTAAGTGGAGAACATGCTTTTACGCGTTGGAGTCGCTTGGTACTAATGAACTTGTTTTAAATTATTTTTCCCTTTTTAGCTGATGAAAAAAATGAGCTCAACCGACACACCGCTCGGTACACTGAATATGCTGCAGGCAAAGCAGAAAGAAACACAATCACCTTTCATTGTACTCAGTGGAACCAAGCAGAACACAAGCATCATCAAACAGAAGCGCTAGGCATTGTAAGGTATAGCGTATATGTTTAGTTCCTTCATACAAGCAGCACGCGTGTGTGTTTCAACAGGATATTTCCAAGCTTAAATTGTAATATTTTTTTCTAATCCAATTTCTCGCATTGGAAATTTTGAGCAATTCCATTTGAGAACCAAAAAAAGTGAAACAATAAAAGATCCCGAATTATGGGACCATAGAGGACATAGTTTGAATCTTTGCTTTTTTGTTCTATGTATATCCTAAAGTATTTTGCCGTGTCGTTTCCACATGTTTGCGTATCGAAGTAAACGGTATCGATGATGGTTTAAGGGTAATAATGGTTGACTCAACGTTTCATTTTCTACTAAGGCGTTGAGACGTTATTGTGCCATAAAAGAAAAAAAATCCAACCGTTAATCATAAAGCTCTCATTGCATAAAGCTTTCTATATCGCTTTAGTAGGAACGGCATTCGAATACGGGCTGATAACCAAATTCATCCACGGTTGCGAGATTTTCGCTTTTAACGAACTCCTTTTAAGATGAACGCGCAACCTTCTCCTTTTGATCCCATGGTAAAACGATTCCTTTTTATTTTGCAGACTTACTTTTTTGTTTCTTTCGAAGTCTTTTACTCATGTTTTCCTTTTCAGTCACTTTACCGCGTGCACGCTTACTGCGGAGCGCCACATAGATGCTGTACAGCACGCCTAGCAATCCAATGACCAGCGACATTGCGATTAACTGCGTCGTCGTAAACAAACGGCCGTCCTGATCGGCTAATCGCATTCCAAGGACGGTATCGTGTAATGTGCAAGTAGTTGCGGTATTGTCACGGGTTTGTCGCATTAGTAGGATGGCACTTTTGCTGCCGGTATCTGAAAGTTCGATAGAAAATAAGCAACTTTTGACCAAGGCATTCAAATCAGAAGTTGAAGCAATAATTGGACATACATTCGCATCCTTCAAAAAGATCGCGCTCCAAATCGTCCACCAGTAGACTTAAAACCTCGTAAGCTTCTTGCGTCCCGGTCTCAAACGTAACACGAAAACTATTTTGTCCTATGTCAAGTGCGAACTGTACTCCACCGAAGTTTAGCTGTGGGATAAAGAGTCTCGTAGTTCCCGGCGGTAGCCGAGGCTTGTTAATGATCAACTTTCCATGTCTTAACCGAACTCCTGCATAACCGTTGATGAGGGATTGCAGGAACCCGCCGGCACCGGTTATAAAATTGCCGGCACCATCGGCACCGTCACCATTTTCGCTCCAAACATGGAACGGTGCGCGCAGGTACTGTTTGTAGCTCTTGCGGAACATGGCCGCAGCATGGTCTAGCTCGTTCAAATCGAGATGTCCGATCGTGTGAATCGCCCACGTCATTGCTGGTCCATCGGGGCGTGTTACCATCGAATAGAGTCGTAGATTGTTTGCCTTTGTTGACCTACACAAAACAAACAGCAAGTGAATGGAAGCGGAATGCGGTTTTAAGAAAGGGAAACCCCATTCGAACTTACTCCTTCATCGGAAATTCTAACGGGTAGCCCAGTAGCACAACGTCAGCTTGCTTAATTTGTGTACCGAACGTATACTCTTTATACTCAGGATGCACATCGTACTGCGCATTGTACGGAAGCGTAATACTTTTCGCAACCCGAAGGAACTCGGCAAACTCTTCCTCGGTAGCATCTGGCAACGACGCACGGCAGTGGCAACCAACAAATGCTCCGAAAAATAAGTTGTGAGCCGCTATTACATTCGTGTAGATACTGTTCGTAACGTTGTGATGATCCTCATCGGGGCCCATAATCCTTCCAATGTCGAACGTATCCGTCTCAGCATTGTAATCTACCCGGCTTTTCCAAAACCGGGCCGTTTCGTACGCCAAACGACACGCATCCGTACGCAACCAGTCAAGATCACCCGTCGCGTAATAGTATAGTCGGGCCGCATACGCAACATCAGCTGTGATGTGGTGCTGATATTCCGGCACCTGGGGACAAAAGTCCGGCGTCACTTCGCGCCCTGTATAAGCCGACTCCCAAGCGTACTGCCAACCTTCATAACCATTGGCACGCGCATTATCGGCAGCCACATCCGTGACGAGTGTTCGGTAATGCAGAAGTTTTCGTGCATTCAGCGGATCGAGCAATAAGATCGGAGGAAACATCCACATTTCCGTATCCCAGAAACTGTGGCCCTGATACTCGGCTAATTCTTTCCCTCCACGACCCAACCCGGATGGAGAAAGTCCATAGAACGGGTAGCTGCCCGGTTGAAACGTCGACTGGGATGGGAGTGAACTCGAAAGGTAGAACGCGCTCGCTTTAATAACTCGATCTAATCGGTCGTTTCCTTCTACGCGAATGCCGTACTTGCGCCACATCCGATCCATCTCGAGACGATGCATCCTTTCATGATCGTTGTTTTTGAGACCACGCAGCTCCGTTTCGATTTCTTGTCGCGAGTGCGCAAAAACTGATAAGTAAATGAATTCTCGATCCGTTTCCTCCGGAGCGAGAGTTAATGTACGCGGAATTTGCTTGTACGCAATGCACACCTGATGACCTTCCCTCTGGTACTTTGGATCTTCAACCTGCTTAGTCCTGGCACACATGAGCAGGTACACATCGCCATCGACATTCAAATTTTCCAAAGGAGCTTCTTGCACGTCCACGCTCCTCGATCCCATCAGCTGGCGCGTTTCTATTTGCAACTGTTGTTTCGAATTCAACCTCCGAATGTGTATTCGGTTTACGATCGTTTGGTCGAAATGTCTGTTTGGGTAGACTTCATGCTGCACCTTATAACCACCGGCCGGATCTTCCAACGTCGTCCGAAACTTGCCATACTTCATGTCCAACTGATAGCGACAATTTTTGGGTTGCGTTTGCAATGACGAACAATTTGCAAGTTGGATGTTGGCCACGTTGGGGATACGTGCACGATGACTTACTCCTTTCAGACCATTGTACACACCGTTCAGATGGACGGAGTCGCCGTACACTACGAATCCTAGATGTCCATTAGCTAACGTTGGTGTTACAGCTTTATTCGGCAATCTAAGGCGAAAGTAAGATTCGTGTACAAGATCAAAGAGTAAATAAATTTTACCGTGCCATACATACTTGGTTGCGTTGAAGAGGAAATTGTAATCATTTCCGTGTACAGTCAGGAAAGACAACCCAAAGGCAAACAATGTTAGAAACCACATTTTGCACTGATAAAAGATAACATTTTCTTGTGCCGGCTTGAACGTATTGAGCACCGATTTGTGTAGCCGAACCAACTGAAGCAGATAGAACAACTGACGGATGACGTGTATTTGTTGTTACTTTATAGTTCATGTAATTTCCAGCAGAGTGTACAAGAGCGCTGTCATCGGTTGGAGGAACGTTTGTGACTCACTGTGTGCACATTCGTATTCAAATTCAAACATTTCTTGATTTCAATTTTACAGAAAATTTTATTGACTACTCACAAAGTCTATACAATAGATATAGAATTTCTTCTTCTTCTTCTTCTTGTCAGGCGCTACAACCGCTTCGCGGTCTTGGCCTGCTGCAACAATCCTCGATACCGCTGGCGGTCCAGCGCCGTCGTCATCCAAACCGTTATCCCGGCCGTTCTGGCGGACGCATCCACGCCATCACTCCATCTCAGTTTGGGCCTACCACGCCTCCTCTTTCCATGTGGATGGCCTAAAAGGACTTTACGGGCTGGGTCGTCCGGTGTCATTCTCATGACGTGACCAGCCCACCGGAGCCTGGCGAGTCTAATTCGCTGCACGATGGTGAGATCCTCGTACAGCTCATAGAGCTCGTCATTGTAGCGGCTCCTCCATATATAGAATTTAGTTAATCAATAATTCTTAACAGTTTAATATAATATTCTGCATTGCATCTACAAACAGCCGTTCTTTGTTTATTTCTGACGAAAAAGCATTCTTGAAATATTTGAAGTAGTGGGTGCATTTGTTTGAGTAATACATCAGGAGTTAATATCAAATAATAAATGTATCAATTTCTCTTCCTATCTGCTCGCTAATATATCATACATTAATCTCAATGCAAATAACTCAACGGTACAATATTTTATTCGTTGCAAGCTATAAAATGGTTTCGAGACAATTTAAATTCCTGTAATCCCATCCTTAGTTCTGAACCAGGGGTCTCCAAACATTTTAGTTGGCGGGCCGCATTCGGAGTTATGAATGGTACTGAGGGCCACACTCCTGAGGGGAGGAGGTTATGTGTTCATGATGGAGTGGTAAGGCAGTTTTTTTAGCTGAATTTCACATGGAATATAATCATTGAGTTGGAAACCATACACACCATATTACAATCAACGGCGTGAGTTTATGTGCTGATAACACATCCTTGATTGTTTTAAACTAAAATTGAAATCGGTCTTAAGGCTTTGAGGGCCGCACGGGAGTAGTTTGGAGACCCTTGTTCTAAACGATAAGCTTTGCTCAGAACATCTTGCTCAAAAGGTAACACACAATAAGAGAGAGGAAAGCCATCCAAGATGTGCGAACCACAGATGCAGCGTCGGTTTGATCGGCAACCTTCACACCGAGGATAGTTGGTTTCAATCGGCATCCTTCGAATGTTTGATTCATTGTCACTTCAATACTAGCGACTGTTCCATTATCTGTGAAAAAAGGGGAAACCAATGTTAATAGTGGCCCATTTTGAGTTTACCTGCTACATACATTCGCAATTGTCGCAAATTGGCCGTTCGTTCTGATCGACCAACAGCTTCAGATCGGTTTGGCCCTTTGTTTTGATCTTGATGGTAAAGCCCGCCGGTCGCACCGTCAACGAGAACTGAACGCCCCTATACTCTATGGTTGGCAGGTGGAGAGCATCAGTGAGGGGAGTTACACGGGTATTTTTAATTTCCAACCGATCCTGATGAAGCCGAATACCGGCGTACCCGTTGATGATCGACTGTAGGAATCCTCCGGCACCGGTTATGAAGTTTCCAGCGCCGGGCTCATTGTTACCATTCTCACTCCACACGTTGAATGGTGCCCGAAGATATTGGCGATAGCTCTTATCAAACATGGCGCCTGCCTCTTGCAGCTGATTCAGTTCCAGATGACCAATCGTATGAATGGCCCATGTCATCGCGGGACCATTCTCCCGCGTCACCTGCGAGTATTTCAGCAAATTATTTGCTTTCGTCGACCTGAAGCATAGGGGAAGCATGAGTTGTTAATGTGTGACGTAAAAAAAAGCAATCAATCTACTTACTCATTCATTGGATATTGCAGAGGATAGATCAGGAGTACCGTGTCGGCTTGCTTGATCGGAGTGCCCGTCTGGTACCCCTCGAACTGTGGATGGAAATCCCCTTCCGCATCGTACAACAGTGTAAGGCCCTTGCCAACTTTAAGCAATTCCTTACGCACGTCCTCATCTACCACATCGTCTCGGCAGTAGCAGGATGCAAATTCACCGAAGAACAAATTGTGTGCGGCCATCACATTGGTGAATGCATTGTTCGACACGTTCGGATGATCCTCGTCGGGTCCCATTGCTCCACGGATTTCGTACAAATCGGTAGCATTGTTGTATACTACTCGGCTCAGCCAAAACAGTGACGTATCTGCTGCAATCCGACAGGCTTGAGATCTTAACCATTCCAAGTCGCCGGTGGCGTAGAAGTACTGGCGCATTGCAAACACAATGTCGGCTGTGATGTGATGCTGGTAATTGACCACCTCTGGGCAACAATCTGGCGTCACCTCAGTTCCGGTAAATGCCGACTCCCAGGGAAACTGTATGCCTTGGTAAGTATTCCGCAATGCGTTCATGCGAGCGCCACCACTGACAGTGTTGCGATAGCTAAGAACCCTGGCAGCATTGATAGGATCTACCAGCAAAATCGACGGGTACATCCAAATTTCTGTATCCCAGAAACTGTGACCCTGATATTCCTGCTCCACAACGCCACCTCGACCCAGTCCGGCAGGAGCTAGGCCGTAGAATGGATATCTTCCCACTGATGACGCTACCTGGTGGGATGGCAGTGAGCTGAACAGATAGAATGCACTGGCCTTGATGACTCGATCAAGTTCTCTATTTCCTTCCGCCGTAATACCGTAACGATCCCAAAGCTTCTGCATTTCCCGCATGTGGAAGGTCTCCTCTTGTACGTTACCGGACGCTGCTTCAATTTGTCTTCTACCATCGGTTTCGGTCGTAGTAAAGGCAGTATAGAATTGGAATTCCTTGGCCATTACGTCCGGTTCAATCTGTACATACTCCGGTATTGTCGGATAGGTGACACACACATTATGTCCGAACGCTTGTACATTCGGCTCTTCCACCTGCACCGTAGTACCACACCGCACCTGATACACCTGTCCAGACATAACGAACTCACTGTTCGGTGACCAGGTGAAATCTTCACTTTGAGCCGGGATTTGCATCAACCGTGCCTGGATCACGGCCACCGATCCTAGGCGCTGAATACGAACACGATTCACCAGCACCGTATCATAGTACCGATGGGGGTACATCTCATGCACCACTCGATAAGCGGTACTTTCATCCACAGTCACAAACTTGCCCGATTTCATGTCCAACTGATAAGTGCAGGAGGGCGATACATTGTTACTTTCGGGTGAACACGTCATCAGCTGAATGTTGCCATAGTTGGGTATGCGAGCCCGATGCGATTTGCCTCCCAACCCATTATACACACCGTTCAGATGAACGAAAGCACCGTATGCTACGAGCCCGATATTGCCGTTCGCCAAAGTTGGCATCACTGCAGCATCCGGCAACGGTGCCCGGGTTTGGAATTTGTAATTTTCATCACTTGTATCACCTTGGCCCAGAACGAAGGCACCCAGCACGCTTATAACCAAACATATCAATACACGCAGACGAAGCACCATTTTGTACTACAGCAAGCTTAGTTCTTGCACCGCTCGGAAACAAACAATTACTGAGCTTAGTCCATTCTGTAATGGTGGCTTATAACACACAAAAAACTGCACACTACTACCATTATGATATGGCGATAAGATAACAAGCAGCGAATTGGAACTAGTGCTAATAAATGACGTCTAAGCGTATCGAACTGTTTGATGATTCATGTTACCCCGAAATATTCAATCACGCATACTAAGTGGTTCGGACAGGTTCACAACAGGTACAGGAAGGTATTCTACATTGTCAGCGTACTCTAGTTTCTTCTGCTTGCTTTAACAAAATGGATTTCAACCGTTTGGTTTTGAACAAATAACAACATGCTTTATTATAGATCATATAGCTAGTAATTCCGAATCCCATTTGGGAGGTTCCCCCGTACGCAGGAGCGACTATCCTGTTGCGGGTACATTCAAGTCATGGAAGCCAGCAATGGCAGGCCAAGACCTCTCGAGGTTGTAGAGCCACAGAAGAAGAAGAAGAAGCTAGTAATTTCACCTAATCGCTACAGCTGTAATGTACCATACACCGTTTTGCTTATCAGATGTATGATAAGAAGGAAGTTAACCGGTAAGAAGAATGTGTTTTACTTGATGTACAAACACGATAGACAAGCTTGTTAACAAAACAACAAATCCTTCATTGGTAATTTGTTTTTAATGCCTCAATGGTTTACATTGTGCGTATGAATCACACTTTCTAATATCCAATAACATCTTTGGGTAAATCACATCCATGGTACGGATTCGATTTAGCTCGTATTGTCGCAATCGCTCCCCTACTCAGTGGATCTATGAAAGAGAAGCAAAATGGTTTTGTTTCAAACACATACCCTAATTGCTGTGCTTATCAGCTCAATGCGACATACTTACAGACTTTGTTGAGAACAACATCGGTTGCGACATTTCCATCACCGAATTCTATGACCAGAGCTTGGTCTAGGTGAGTCACAATAATTTCTGATTTCTCCATCGTTTGCCTTACGGTGATAAGAGCCCCAAGGTATTGAACTCCCTGCGCAGTGACAGCAATATCCACGACCGACAGTTCTTGCAGATAGCGGCCGCGTATCTGTAACCGGTCCAAATACACTCGAAATCCGGCGTAACCGTAAAGTACGGCCTGTAAAAATCCACCAGCACCGGTGAGGAAGTTTCGTGCCCCAGTAGCTGGTTTCTGAAGCTCGCACCACACGTGGAACGGTCCACGGATGTACGGTTGGTAGCTGCGGTTGAAATTTTCAGCCGCCTCTCGAGGATTTCCTATATCCAGATGATTTATTGCGTGCATAGACCAGGACATTGCTGGTCCAGTTGGACGTGTTACCGGTTCATATACGAGCAGATCGTTCCAGAGTGTGTACGCTTTCATCACGGGGTATTGTAATGGGTATCCCAGAAGAATTGCATCCGCTTGCTTTATAATGGTGTCAGGCAGGTAGCCTTCGTATTGCAGATGAAAATCGGCCACTTCGTCGTAGGTAAATTTGATTTGACTTGCGATTTCGCTCCAATTCTTCGAGCGGACGTCATCTCCGCAGATGCAGCTGACGAAACTGCAAAACAAAGAATTTACTCACTGTGTCTGTGTAATGTAGCAGTTAACTATAAGAGTCACGAAAACATAGGTAACAACATTTTGTCTAAACTGTTTGCTCAACCCTAGCACTGATTGTCTTGGAAGTCAGTGGCTTCAGTTAACTTAAATACAATTTTTTTCTTTTTTTTTTTTTTT
>KI422913.1:23522-41176 GCA_000473375.1 Anopheles culicifacies | reverse complement strand
TATACTTATACTTATACTTATACTTATACTTATAGTTTACTCAATTTTATTTATATTTTCACTTAAATTAGTGCTTATGTACGTACGTTTTTGTTTCTTAAAGAGATCTTTTTGCCACAACTATTCAACGAATCATTCCATCAATGGATTGATTCTTAAAGCTTAAGCCATTTTCTACATCAAAAACCTGCCGAAATTTTTCCCCAAACATCTCCGTTTCAGAGTGCAGTTACCACTCTTAATGGAGTTTATTGATTTTACCCGGAGTCACAAACACGAAACACGTTGCTATCGGATCACTTTAAGCTCAAGGCAAAGGTCGGAACGCCCGGTGGTGGCGAAAATGGGTAGTCAGGGTGAGTAGCATTTTCCAGCGCAAAAATACTACCACATGACGTCACACTAAGGAGAGATGTAAGATATTGTGCGAACGAGTGGCTGTTTTCGCACTTACGCATCGTTGTGAACACTGTGAAGGGGAAAATGGAGCCGTTTCCAAGTGTTTGTGGTACAGACGACCAGGCAGCTCCATCGGCAGACTACCCACACTAAGGCAAACACTTGTACGGTCTCCTTACGGTCGTCATGGAGTTGATGATGGCGTACATTAAGACACATGTTGGATCATGCTCCTACACGCACGTGCTTGTACAGTGAAAAATCCCTCTAGGGACGCGTTGAAACCACATCGAGCACACGAACACCACGAGCCAGCGATCGATTATCAATGACGTCAGCACGGAAAGAAGACAGCATAATAGCGTTGCATGGCATGTATTCGCTTCCCTTTTTGCCGCGGTAGCCACCCGCACGCCATGTTCCAATTCCATGGAAGGCAAAACTTATCGTATTGATATGTTATTCCACAAAAGTCGCTGCTTACGGGGAACTGGTTGGATTCGTTGTTTTCTAAAATGTTTTCCCGTGCGCCTTCCCAGTCCCCATTTGGG
Organism: Anopheles culicifacies; assembly: GCA_000473375.1. NCBI lineage: Eukaryota > Metazoa > Arthropoda > Insecta > Diptera > Culicidae > Anopheles > Anopheles culicifacies. The sequence continues at coordinate 40,226 of KI422913.1, read as the reverse complement.
TTGAGTTTTTAATTACAACACTTTTTGATGGTGGTTTCATTATTGCATCCAGGTTAGGTTCATCGAAACTTTCGCCTGCCGTTGATGGCTGCCCGCTACACGTGGTGCTTCCTGGCCGGGGTCGGCATTGTGCGAACGGTCGTCCACGTGGGGTAACAGCTTTTCCAACAGTGGGTAGGGAAAACTTTTTCGCACCGTCGCTGTTGTGATTTATGATTACGATACGTAAACGGTATCATGCTTTTCTGGACGGTGTTATGACGATCGGGTTACGTATTTGCATCATTAGGGAAGGATTTCCTTTGCGAAGCATTTGTGATTTGTGTCCGGTGTTGACAAAAGTGTTCGAAAAAGGAGGTAAGTGAGAGCGAAGCGAGGCAATAATTTTATTTGCATAGCAGCAGTATGCAATACCGTTCAATTTGATGGAAGTTGTTCGAACGGTTCTGTGCGTCCTTGAGGACCCGTGAGTCAGTGTGTCTACTTTATGGTTCTTACACCCGCTTGTTGACACCGTTGTTGGTACCGTGTGGCATGCCACGAATATGGCCTGTGGTGTGATGTTTTTCGGGGTGTCAAGCTGCTACATAAGTAACTTACCTAATCGTTGGATAACGGGCGTGTTTGTGACGAACGTACGGATCTATTGTTGGAATGGATTTGTTTGCTGTTCTGTGTGGTGTAGAACTATTTTATCAAGGGAGATATATTTCAAACGAAAATAGAATGTTAATCTTTAGTTCAAATATAATTAAAAAAAGGGGACTGAATTGAAATGTTTGTACCAAAGTTATATTAATTTACTGGCAAGAGAATGTTCCAATCACTTTATACATCAGACGGGAAACTATCTTACACTTTCAAAACTTTACAAACGATCACCGTCATTAAGGACGTTGCATCGTTCGGAACACACACTCGCACAAAAATGCCTAACCACCATTATGACTTAGAGCTTTTCATCATGCAACCGATGACCTTCGCGTTGGCCACGAAACATATCTTACCAGCCTTACCATGCTAGAGCCTAGCCTTCGGGGTTTGTAATTTGGGAGGGTTGCAAAGAAAACTCTTTCCACCGCTCGTTTCACTGCCACGTACAATGCAGATATGGGTGTGCAATTTTATTGCACTCGATTGCAACATCGGTATGAAAAGCTGATAGCATTAATTTTCTGCCGATGGAAATAAAACCTTTCGCATCAGCCATGTTTTTCCAATGATAAGAATAGTTTTAGTTTTATTTGTTACTTCTTTTGGTTCAAATAACCTTTTCCAACGCATTTTAAATAATAGAAACATGTAACACGCATAAAAAAGAATGAGTATTTTATAACCCATTCTCCTTCCTTTCCTGACAAACTTTTCACGAATACAATTATTTTCCGTTGGTCACACTTTTCCAAAACCTTATGTCACAATGGGAAACTTTCCGATACGCTGCAAATGCCTCCAAAGCTCGGGTGGTATTTCCGTCCCCGAGACGAGAATAAGCATAATGCTGCAGCTATTATAACCATTACGAACACTTACGGGGTGTAGCAGTGTGTTCTCGCCCTCCGTTAAAAATGGCGACAGTTTTTTGGTTTCACACCACCAACCGGAATCGTGTTTGGGGGAGGAGGACAAACTTTAGCATCCCGTTTAGAACTTAAGCGTCCCGTGAGCGCAACATCATGCGAGCTGCAATGTTTGCGATGATGAAATAGCTTTCATAATCGTTAACAAACTCGCACACAAACCACACGTTTATGGTGTAATTTTAGTGAATGGTGGGTAGAACTTGCGAATGGTGTGCTAGAGTGACTATAAATAAGACAGCATTAAATGATGTAATGTGATAAGAATGGTTTCTTATTGTAGCATTTCCCTCTCGTATAAATGTGATAACTTTTGTACAAATTTAAATACTTATTCTTAGCGCATCCCGTATATTTTTAAAAGCAGAGGAAGCTTTCCCGTACCGTAACGTTCCCGAATGTGCTTCACGCTTCCGACAACGGTACCGTGTACATCCGTTATGGAAAATGAATGAGTTACCCTTTTTTGTATTTTTCTCTGCATGGTACTGAACTAAAGGAGCATTTCATAAAGGTTGGAACATCCTGAAAAATAGTGGCTAGAGGATATTTTTAGCGCCATTCTCGATGATGGTACGATGGTTCCCAATTGACCACACGGCTTCATACATGGCGCTACTGATGATATGTTCCGGTTTGCATTCTACACTGCACGTCATTGACGGGCTCGGTTCGGAGTTGCAAACCAACCAACACGCGCACATACGCTCAGGAGGCGCCCTACAAACATGGCGGCAACTGCAATAGTTGTGTTTGTGGGCAGTTTTTCGGTCTGATGTCACTCCCGTACGAATGTACCGCGCGAGAAGGCACCGCTTCTGCCATTTCGATACAGCACATGGTGGGCTGGGAAGTTGTAAACATCAACAACCACCCCACCAGGGTATGAGTTTTTGTACTTTGATTTTTTATTTTTGCTTTGTCTTTGCAATGCATTTCCACGCGGAAAGCATGGATTGTTTGCGTCACTGGTGAAAATTTTATTTCAATCAGTCTCGGTAATGAAGTGCAGCAGGATGTTCGAACGGGTTCTCCCGTATTGGATGAGTTTGAAGCGCAGCGTGTATAATTAGAATAGTATTTGTGCCGTTTTTACTCCCCCTTCTGCACCGTTGCAAAGGAAAGTTTGTTTCAATTCATAATGAGCCGGTTATTTGCGGGAAAATGCCGCGGAAGTATAAATTAATTGCTGAACAGCATAACAACGTGGTTAGAGTGTTACGTCATTCTGGAAGCATGAGTTATTGTTTTTGACGGATCTTTGAAGGAATATGGCAAGGCAGATTCTAATCGAATGAATTCTTTAATTATGAAAACTAACTATTTTTAGATAGAATCATGTTTGGATTTGTTTCTAATAAAATATAATTTTTGTAAAAAAGTGTTTTTTAATAAACAAACGAAAAAATTTGCTTAATTACGGCTAGCTTGAACCGAAACAAATCGTGCTCTAATACACATCACACGACACCGTAAAACAACTAGCATCAATGAGCACCCGGTTTATGTCACGTGGTTTGTTATGTTCGTCGTACCCTCGTTACGCACCAGAAGTTTGTTGACCAAAATAATTACCAACAACCTTAGCTGAAATTCTTTCGTAATACTTGACGCCTCCCTGAGCGGAGGAAGTCGCTCGAGCTTTCATTATGACGCTTGTAAGGCGGATGTTGTCGTTGCTATTACTGCCACTGCTGAGGAAGTAGCTTCTGTGGCTATCGAACGACTAACTTCGCCTAGTTAGTTTTATGAATGATTCTCAATAAAATTACCTCATAAAGTCAACTTCTTAACAGGGTTGTGAGAAATTCTCAGAAGTCTATTGCTATGTACGAAAAAAAAGCCAACAATATTCGCTACTTGTTTACTTATCTGGCACTCTAACGTTCGTGCTATTGGCCTTTTGAAAAATTGCTCCAAGTAGTTATGAATTAACCTATGATCGTATTAGCTCAGCCTACCCTCAATTCGTTGTAGAATTCAGAGAGTTCATCATTATAGCGGCTCCTACACTGTTCTTCCATACATACTTGGCCATATATTCGTTCTAAGCATTTGATGACATAATATTCTAATGACATAATAAGTACATTCATATGTTCACCAATGCTCGAAATAGCAAGAGAAGAATTTATGTCCAGACTTCCAATTTTTTTTTAGAAAGCGTTGAGTTCCTACTTCTAAATTGTACGATTTCTATACTCTTAAATATCACCTTCCGTGGATGAAAAACTCTAATTTTGAGTGACTTTTGAATAAATTGTCCTATTCTACTGACTGCACAAATTTAGTGCTTTCCGTGGTATCCTGTCCATCCTTTTTCGATGGTTTTGTACCCCCATGCATAGTATCGATCGGACATGCATTCGTCATCGTTGCAGCCGTTTCGTACCATGGTCAAGTTCAATGCAATTTCGGATGGTGACGGTGGTGCTGATATGTGAAGGAATGTATCTGGCAGTGGTAGAACGGTAAACTCCAACAGGGAATCGATTTTTCCATTGGCGGGTGAGCCTCGGTGCGCATGTCAACGGTCCGGAAAAGTATGAATGAAATTCAGTTTGTACGGCAGGAAGGAAGAACACGACACAGGGATGGGAAAAAACGGGCGACCGGGAACCTATTTTACTCACTCACTTCACACACAGGTGGAGTGACACGTGAAACCACCCCGTACAAGTACGCATGGGAAATGGGGGGGTGGTTGGTGATGGAACGATTTTTCTCACGCCGCCTCATCCGGTGCGTGACGTCATTAACAAAAAAACCCTCCCGAACAACTGTAAACCGGGCGTTGCATCGGGTGTTCTCGCTTTTCCAAACAGCGGCCAAATGCCCGTAGCAGCGTGTCCGTGACGTCACCGTTGACGAACGCTGTCCGACTCGGCGACTTTCGGGTTCGGTTGTAACGCGTGAGATGAACGGTGAGATGGGAGCACAAAAGCTGGGGAAGCTGTCGTGGTGAGTGAGAGCAACCGTCTTCACCGTGGGGTTCAGTGAGAGCGTTATGTGAAGTGACGACACAAGATGCTGAACTGGAGGGAGCTGGATGGGCGGCGCAGTGTAGGGCAGAAAAGGGCTACAGCGCGAAAGGCGCGAAGGTCGCTCCAACCGTTGGGGTTCAGCAGATTCGCGCTTGCGGAAGGTTAGGATCGCACGTTCAAAGCGACGGTAGTGAGATGGTCCACCGTAGTGAGCGAGAGAGCATCGGTACAGCTACGAGAGCGTTGCGAGTTTGGAGCAGCGAATGGTGTGACTGGGGAGCTCGTGTGGAGCAGCCTGGTCGCGAACGCCTTTTACCGTGTGTGCGATATACTAGCCAGCGCTGGGACGACCAAATCTTCAGTCACGCTGAAGGCGCCCTATCGAGCAGTGTAGTTTCGGGGAACGGGTTTTTCGCTCTCCGTTGAAATTTTGCAGTACCGATTTCGAACCCTCGATCCTGTTGCCAACGGTTGTGCGTGAATTATCGGAAAAAAGTACGTGATTTAAGATTTAGTTTTATGTGTTGTGTGTAATATGTTTTATTTTCTTAAGCTCGTTTCGTGTGGATGTGGACTAAAAACTTGTTTGCTCCCAATATCAACTTAAACAAAGCATAACAAACCAATCCAAGTGGGCTGTGGTGCGAAGTGTGAGAACGGAAGAATAAAATAGCCAGTGGATCAACCGGTTTTTTGTTTGGGAATTATTCTTTTAGCGTTATCGGTGTGCGGACTCGTCCGACGCAAGTCGAAGCATGAAAGTGAGAGTGAAGAAGATGTTTGCAGATTGTGCACCGTGATTGAGTGGGTTATTAACATAGAATGTTAAGAAAACGATAAAATTGTATAAAACTCAAACAAAAGAGCAATTAAGTGAAGATCCTTATTTGCCGCAGGAAGGATCCAGGTCACCGGGACACAGACACACAGCATCCAATGGGTGTACAGTGAAACGAAAGCGAAAGTGAGCCAACAAGCGGGTGAGCAGCATCAAGTGAACCGGCGTGTCAAGTGAGGGTGAAAGTGAACAAAATCTTATTCGGCGACGGTGAAATAGTGAGACGTTTTATCCCTTTGGAAAATGTGTTTCCCAAAATCACACACACGTACGCCGCTGAAACCAACCAGAGATTCTTCAGAGAGAACCAACCAGCAGCTGACACATGTATGGTGTAGTGGGGCTCAGTGGTAGTAACGCTTTTTCCCGCCCATTCGCATCATCATTCACACCGATCTCTCGAACAGACGCGCTTTTCGTTCATAGGGATAGGATGATAGTGGAACCACTCTCGCTCTCACTCTCGATCGTACGAAAGCAGTGTCGTGCCACTTTGGGGAGCTTCATCTCGCGATTGCAACCTTCGTCGTCGTCGTCATCGGCGGGGGTTGATCTGTAAAGTCTGTGGGAGAGTTCGGCATCTTCACACGGAGTGTACACTACTGCAGCAAGATCGTGCTGATGCTGCTGCTGCTGTGGGTACTCTCCTCCTAGAAGAAGCGCACACACGAGTGCTCCACGATCACGAAGAGTAGTGTGTTTGGCACGAGTTCCCCTTTTTCGCCCGATCATCATCGATCGCGTGCGAGTGAGTGAGCGGTGTCCTGAAGGATGAACTGGTGGTGTGGATCGGATGGGGTTTTAGTACGGTTCGGAGTCGCACTTTCTCACCGTCGTCGTAGGTGGACTGATGAGGATCGGTCCGGAACCGTTCGTGTTCGTTTATCAGCTCGCTCAGTGCATCCCGGCGAGTGAACTTGTGCGAATCGCGTTAATAAGCGTGCAAAAGCCAAATCAAGTGATTTTTTGGTCAGCAAATAATTAATTGGTGATTTATTTTTCTCATTTCTTGTGCCGTGTTTGTGAAGCAGTGACCAATTTCAGTTCTGTGCAGTAACGTTTTTCGTAAAACCATATTGTGGATATTTTAAAGCAAATTAAAATAAGAGACTTTAAAAGCGCTATAGCTTACATTTCAAAATGTGCCAAACAATGTGCAATTCGTGGTGGAACTGTAACAAATAGAGGAGAAAAATCCTTCCAAACAAAAAGTGCATACAGTTTAAGTGGAAGGAAAACATTACTTCGGAGTTTAGTTATTTGTTTCGGGGGTAGTTTTTTTGCCAGTTCTGTTCTGTGCCGTTTACCGTCGCCGCCACCGTGTGCGTTGAATGTACCGTGCCGTCCGTGCCCGAGATTGACCACCGTCCGCGAATTCGTCCGTCGATTCCGGCCGCGGTCAAGCCCAGTGTCACATTCGTGCTGGAGGAGGAACAAGAACAGCACCGGAGGGTCCTCGAACCTTCAGCAGGTTCGTTCTCGTTGTTGTCGCTGTTGCTGCTGCCGTTGCCGTTGCCTGTCAGCTAGTTTTGCATCCCTAGCCGCTTTATGATATTCTGCATGTAAGCTGCAGTAGAGTACGCTTTCGATGTGTGGTGTGTTTATTTTATATCATTTTTTAAAGACACATGTAAAGGACATTTTTACAAAAAATTTAGTGTCCCAGTATTTATGATATTATTTTTTCCGATATTGTAAACTCTCCAAGTGGACATTTTGTGGTGCTATGCAAATTTTCCTACATAAAATTAAAATATTTTTCTTCATCTTCCCGATCTCGCTTAGTGTTTGCCTGTGTGTAGTATATCTCAGTGTGTGACTATGTTTGCGTGTCAGTGTTTGATGTGTTTTGTACAAGTGTTGCTTTTCAGTTGAGAACCGATCAGTTTAGTTGATACCAATTCCCGTTCCTTTCCTCGCTTGCTTCGAATAGAAATGATCCTCAAGATTTGTACTATTGCTACGGTAGGTCAAACACTTGCCACCAGTTTAAGTTGTTATGCTTTTGAGACCAGAGTTTCGGGCTGTTGGTACTAGAATGTGATGTTTTAGCTTTTACTAAAGAAAATACGCCTACAAAGCATATACGCCCAGATGCAATGCAAAGGTTTCGATGCGTTTGAAGTACCTACATAAACTAGTGCAGCTGTATGACTGTCCTTAAAGTGAAAAAGTAAACCTTCCGCCACGGTACGAAGAGGAAGCGACCGTTACTTAATTGATTAGAAATAAATTGCAACCTGTGTGCGGAACGTCACTCGCTGCGTCACATAACCGCCCGCTGTTACCGTCTGCCGACCGGAAGTGGTGCGAGAAATCGTTCGATTGCGAATAGGAAGTTAGCACAAGCGAACACCCTACGCGCTTCGCCTTCCTTTTCCGGTGGCTCTCCGGTGGCCGTCACAGGCGCGAGGACATGCGAACCCGGCTGGCTTCGCTGATCGTCGTGAAACAGGAGCCACTGTCGGCCACATCACCACCACCACCAACACCGCACCCCCTTTCCGGCTCCTCCTCTTCATCTTCCTCGTCCTTTGCGTCACCGTCCTCGTCCTGCTCCTCCGGCAGTTCATCCTCGTCCTCGTCGCCACCGTCCAGCCTCTTCCGCTCGTCGCTCGTGGTCGCGGATGGGTGCGACGGGTTGCAGTGCTATGGCAGCTTCGATCCCGTTGCCGGCACGGTCGAAGTGAAGCACAGCAACCGTCCGACCGACGGTCCGCAGCAGGCCCCATCGCATGCGGGGCTGGTGGCACAGTACTTCTGCAACCGGCATGGCCATGGTTACGGTGCCAGCCCGAATGGGTCCGGCGGCGATCTGAACAACAATGATCCATCCAGCGAGGAGTTTGAATTTTTTAGCGAGAAAAAGTGTATGTATTATTTTGAGTTTTCCTTTTTTTTTGTTTGCATTTTTTTATGTTTAATTCCCCATAGTTGGCTTTTTCCAATTATTAGATTATTTATTACATATTATTTCAGTAGATTATTTACAAACTTAATAATGTGATGTTTAAACGCATGTTAACTGTTTGTTGCTTGATTTCTTTTCAAGCACTAATTAAATTACTCCAAATCAAATGTATTTTAACATAAAAACATCTAAAAATAATGAGCATGTTGTATGACATGTCCAAAAATAATCCACCCGCTGGCCGGCACGACCCCTTCTGCTAGATTAATTCTGATCATGTTTGCACATCGCTCTCCATTCGCATCCGAATGCATCATCCCGTGCAGTATTCCAACCTTGTCAATCAAGAAGCGAGTATCATGTTTGGCACGATCACTTTTTCGCTTTCCCGCTTTTGCGTCCCACTCCGCGTAGGAGCCGGCGGTTTGCACGATTTTTCCAAAACTTCTTTCGCGAAAAACCTGTCAGCTTTGGTTCGTCCGATCGCCCGGTGCGTGCAGCCAATTTGTAAGCGCACTCGTTGGTGGCTACACCGACGCAATTAATTACACCGAACGCAAGTGGAAATCTCCATCAGGCTAGCGCCGGGGGGGTTTTTTGCACTGGCAGCCACGGAAAAGCAACGGAAATCTCGCACGCACCTATGGCAGGGCGTGCCGAGTCATGTCATCGGCTAATTTGATCCGTGAACGCCAACTGGACGCCAGAATCATGTCAACCTTCGCTCAAATCGCTTGTAAGCGAAGTGTGTATATGGATTTTTCTGTGTGAAATGATGCTTTACGGAATTTAATCATCTTTTGCGACTATTCTTCCTACTCCGAGCGGTTCGGAGTCCCGTCGGCAAGATGGAATGGAGGATCCCGGAAGTTTGTCTCATTTATCCAACAGCTCCAAGCGCCATAGACCTTACTTAAAATTAAGATTCGAAACACTCTATTCGCTCGATCAACGTAAGAGAATTTCCATATCGTTCCGCGAACTGAGGACCAATTTGATCGACTCAGTGGGAGCTTCCTCCAAAAGGGAGCTAATTAGTCGTCGCAATCTCTTGGAAATGTTTGGCCACCGTGTTGGCAGAATTGCATCAATCGAGCATGTCCGCATGCATGGTGGGACGCCAGATTTAGACACCGAAATAACCCATTTTCTTTAACCCATCCCCGTCCCCGGCGTCGGTCGTCCATCTGCCCATCTCAATCGTACGCGGGCTGATAAAAAAGTATGCTATAATTCTACAAACCGTGTTCAATGCTAACGAGAGCTTGGGTTCCGATGCGGGAAACAACCACTTGGGCACTCGCATGCAAATACCAAACATTGCGCAATCCGCAACCGTACGCCGTTAACCTTACCGGATTATTAATTAAATCGCTGTATCAAAAAACCACCACGCAAAAGTGTTGGGGTCCAATTGTGTCCGCAAAAGGGTAGCGCGAAAGCCAAACAGGGATGGTGGAGGTGCAAAAATAGACGATCGTCCCAAAACACCGACGCGATCGTGATCATTAACGACGCACAATAAATACATCATAACCAAAGTCCCGGAGCAATGCGGCGGGTTTTTGTGCATACAGTGGCATCGCGTTCGATAAATATCACCCGGTCAGCGAAAAATAGCCCAAATCGAAAGTGCAACCTTATCCATTTTCCCGAAAGGCCTAAAGTACAATCGTTGCGTTGCGTTGTCCTGCCCGATGCGTGTGACATTTCGCGCACGGTCGAAGGCTGACGGACGGGCGGCCCTGCTGACTGACGGACCAGTGTACCTTGGTCCGCATGCATTGGGCCATGTTGGCATGTTGGGCGGCACGCGCAACCGATAGTGCCAGCCCGGTTGTACAACGCAACGATCAACACTGTCAGCAGAAGCATTATTAAGCTATTTGCTCTTTCGATACCGAACTAAATCATTATACGCCGAAATATCAAACTCTGGTATTGGGAGTGCTGAAGAACGTGGGTTGGAAGTATGCGGGAGGTGGGGGGTGGAGGTCTATGGGACGGTGGCGCCCAAACCTGTCGAGTGATGTATGGGTACGTTGGAACGCGCGCCTGTCCAAGATCGGTGGTCGGTGTCGCTAGAGGAACAACCGCCTATCCCATCGTATGCGTTCCATCAGACATTCTTATTCGGTTCCTCTTAAATTCCTGGCCCCATCCCTGAGACCCTTTGCGCGAAAGATCGCGATCTATGAATTACCCAATGGTATCCAATGGGTCCATACATCATACCTTTGCTCTTTATTTGCTTGTGTTTTTATGGAACACAGGACACAGGACGGTTCTTTGGGTCTTTGGGTCGCGTGGTTCTTGTTTGTTCGCTGCTGCTGCTACTGCCACCGCATGTTGGAGTGTCGAAGCGCAACTTTAAGCGCCACCGTACGACCAGAGGCATCGCGATATGTCAGAAGCCGTGTCATAAATGTCCAAATCGGACTCACCCTTCCATCCCGTTCCCAATGCACGAGCTAATTGCACCACGAGTGATGTCGCCGGCGCCCGGTATGTGATTTTCGCTACGGCCATCGGTGTTTTTCGATTGCCCAAACAGGGCAACGTGCACTGTGTGCGCCCCGTTGTACGGTTTAATTGATGTGCAAAGCTGCAAAACCCCTGCCGCCGGTGGTAGATCGCGATCGCATTAGATCGTGCTGGGTAGAACCCGATGCGTACCGGTGCTAATCCTGGGCTGCCACTAATTATTGCCATTAATGTCATCGAAACAATCAACGCACCCGTGTTAACATCGGGCGCGAATACGCATCAAGTGATTGGGGCGCCATGAGCGTCCTGGCACGATCCGTGGCCTTTTCCCTTCCCCGTGGCCAGTATCGGAGGCGCATGATTAGCGCTAATGGTCAGAAAAGAGGGAGAGGGGAGGGGAGGTGAATTAGGGATTCCCACGGGAAAAGGGCAGCTGATTCGCTCAAGACATATGATCGCTAGCAGAACCATTTGACTGGTGCAATTATTTATCCTGTTCTGCGTGTGGCACCACGGGCGGGGATTCGCGATTAGAATGATGGCGCTGGCGCCAGGGAAGAATTTTAATCTCATTATTAAGTGGATTAAGTATGGACGTTTCTCATGCGACGATGTATATGCATCATCGGGAAAGAAGAAATATCCTTCGGGAATCTCGAAAACAAAAATAACGCTCTTACAAAATAACGAAGAACTGTTGGAAGATTCGGTATGCCTTAAAATCTTCTCTTTATCGCGAATTGGACAATTTTAGCTTGATTTTTTTCAAACTCTATTGATACAAACTTCCCTAACCCATCCCCCGAAAGGGCGTTGAACTTACTTTCTCTTACACGCGGCAATACCCGCAGCTGATAGTGCTGCGTTTTCGGCGAGAAGTCGTTCTATGAAAAGTGATTTTCTATTATTACCAACATTGACCCGTCGCTCACTTCCAAAACCTCACGCCTGCCATTGCCATTAGCTTTGCGGATTGCATGAACCGTGCAATATAGCACCACCAAAAAATCTACCAAACCACAAAAAGATATGCACTTTCCCTGCCCGATTTACGCGCGCACAAAACGCATCCAATCTCGCGCAATCTCTTCCTACCCGACCATTCCCGACGATTTGTGGCTGGCGAGTGTGTGTGTGCGTGCACATGTTTTTTTGTTTTTCCTCACCCCAGCCAGCTTCCGAAACTCGGGGTGAAGGAGAATGGGACGATACCGTGCGTACATTACACCACCGAGTGCAGCATGTGCAGCAATATGCAACGGTGCAACCGATACCGGTGCAGCAAACAACAACAAATGCCCACTTATTTATATCAAAGTATCATAAATCTTTGCACTTACATACTTGTTTCGCTACGTTTTCGCGGGTCGGCCACGGTTCCACCGCACGATCGGTGCGCGGTGTTTCGTTGTTTTGGTTGTTAGCTCCGTTTTTCTCACTGTTTCCCTCCGGCCCCATATCGGACGGGACATGATCGGTCGGGCCGACGCGGGTTTTATGTTTTTGGCCTAATGCTGTTTGTTTTGCGCCCGGTATGGGTTGATTCCGCTCTGCGTAGTGCGTTACTGCTGCCGCAGTCGCTTTGTTTTGTTAGCAATGTTTTATTTTATGTTTAACGCGCATTTATTTGTATCGTGTTTGGTTGTTTTATTTGTGTTTTTTTTTTCTTCGTTTGTCGCTTCTGCAGACTCACACACACACACTGGCTTTATATCTAGCCGTGTCAAACTGTCGCAGAGAGTGCATGTGTTGTTTGGGTGTTGGAACGAGTTTTTCCCTGCAATTTCCACCACACTGTCCCGCCACATGGTGATGTTGATGATGTCGAAGATCGTGGCTTTGACGCTTCCGTAAGTTCGAAGGTCCTGAACCTCGTGTACGGTTGTGTTGCTTTCGTGTGGCAATCACACCGAGCCCATCTCAAACACCACTGGTCAGTGGAGTTGAAGGTGTCTTATGCATTTGCTGCACCCTTGGGAAATGGACCCACAAGCCCCAACAACAGCCGAGCGGAGCGTTTGGTCAACTTGCGGTTGTAAAGCATGTTGTCGTCGTCGGCTCGATCGTTACGTTGCGATTTTCTTGCGCTACAAGCAGCTTCCGCTAACAATGTAAGCGATGGCAGATAATTAGCGGCATCGTGTTTCTTTTTCATTAATTTACGAAATCCGTTATACAGATAGCTTCCTACGGATGGCTTCACTATGCCAAAAAAAAAAAACAGCATTCGTCACCGTAAATTCCATAAATTCCTATAATCCTCCGTCGATCAGTAGATCACTTTTCACCGCATTTTTTTATTCTCTCTCCGAATCTGGCATAGCAAATAGTTTATTCATCATCAAATTTAAAAAAAATCCCATTTCATCCTTCGGTAATCGACATTTTCTTGGCACCCTTTCGGAATGGCTTCCATTGCCAATAAGCATCATATGTTGTTTCGCTCTAATAGCCATGCTGATCAGGCAGCAAATGCGAAAGGATATTTCTTACCGATTGATGACACAGTAAATTGTCATGATTGGTTGTAAGTTACAGCGTTTATTGATTGGATGATAATATATTTCGGTTCGTTTGAACATTTTCCTGTTTAGTCTAGCGTTATATCGATACACAGTCAACATGAGCTAATAATAGTGTTTTTTTGGATAATGTTTTGATTAAATTGATAATTTGATATGTTTTTTTGGAAATTTTAAAAATATCTAATAACAATCTAAACGCAAAATACCGAGAAATATTTAAGATAAACACATTTATTAAAGTAAAATATTTCTTCATGAAATTGCGAAACCCTGGAAACCAATCGTTATGAGATTTTCAACAGAGGTTCTTCGATGGTTCGGTTCATGTTTTTATTTTACAAATTTTCTGTTTAAAATTCCTTTTTTTTATAAAATGGCTGTCCCATTCAAAGGTCATTTACCGAAATCTGATTAAAGTAAAAAATGTTAATTTTCTTTTAAATAATTTTATTTATATTTTTATATCTAAGAGGATCTCTTCTGTTTGCTTCTTATGGTACTACTTCGCAAACAGTCTAATAAGACAAACGCTAATCAAAATTGCTCATTTGAAAGTTAATATGTTACTTCCTTTTAATATCAATATTAATATATCATTATGAATTATCTATATCAATTTTATAATTAAAATATTCTATAGTTTGCTTTCTATCCTGAACATTTTCAATGATTAATTAAGCTTTGGATTGAATTTAATATTTAATTTTATTATTTGGGTTTTTTTTATTTATATGTTGCCTGCATGACAAAATAATTTTATTTTAATTTTTCTTATGCTTTTCACTAATATTACTTTTGGTTGTTGCCTGTCGAAAACATTGTGCTTAGTGCGTTCGAACCATTACGATCCAGATGAATAAATGATTAGAATCGCATGCGATTCCTTCACGCCACATCACACTCACGGCCGAACACGGGAGCCGTGATACGTAACCGGGGATCAACATCTAAAAGAGTTGCTCACGCATTCCGAACCTCATCGCTGGGTTTTGTCTTCTGTCGTACCCAACATGACAGCTCGCTTAGCCCGACCGTCATCCGCTCACACACAGTGATACATTTTATTTCGTATCCCCGCACGCCATCCAGCATTACGCACTCTTATCTGTCTCTAAATCTCATCACCACGTGGGTTGGCGCAATCCGTACCCGGGATGCAGTGGCCCCGGTTTTTGGTCCCCTCCCTCTCCGCACCAACCGCGATACGCTTTGTTTGCGCATCCGAAGCCGAAAAGGGATTCCTTTGTCGCGTTTTGGTGGTGGGACGTGTAAGTTGCCGCGGAGGTGCCGGGTGACGTTTGCCGGTACGTGCAAATTTTCTCACTTTACGTCCACACTATGCGGTGCCACGCGAACACGCGGTCGGCTGTGCTTGCGATACACGCTGTCGCCTCGTTCGACGGTGCGCACCATATTTTTGTGAATGTGGCTAATTGTGCGCGTGTTTCGGCGCCCGCCACCAAACTCCCGATGCGTCGTGATGTCGGTACGGTACCGAACGCAAATCTCCACCCAACCTAATCGGCCGCGTGATAATGCATTCGCATTCGTCAATGGTGCGACCGTACCAACCGTACCGAGGTGCAGCTTTTTTGCACGCGTTGATGGTGCTGAAACGATCAAATGATTATTACTGTCGGGAAATGGTGGTTGCTCCGCCAGTCGAGCAACGGGCAATGAATTAGTTTGTATCACAAAGCATTCAATTGGTGACGACCGGGACGGAGTGTTTGTGCCGCGTAGCAATGCGGTAGTGTGGTGGCGATTTAATTACCTTCTCGCCTATTTTTTGGGGGAAATTCTCAAGCGAACCTGACGAATCTTTGCCACCTGAAACACTTGTCATATTTTTGTGCAATAAAGTGTGTCCGGCCACTGCCAACTGGGATGTGTAGCGCAGAGGAAAAATATGTCTCATCGCAGTTATGATGACAACGATCGAGGCTGATGATTATGCGTTCGCTGATCGTATCTAATGGTCTTACACGCGGTACGAGCTCTCGCAGGCAGCAGTGAAGCGAGCGTGCGAGGGAAATGGACCACGTCTCGGTGGGACGGCGATCCTTTCGCATAAACTTACAGCCAAACATCAACCCGAGGCACATAATGATGATAAAATGTGAATAGAATGTATTCGATGCAAGCAAATCGGGCGTTTGCCTATGGCTCATTAGAAGTTTTGGATTCTCCCTTCTTGCTACAGCAGGCACGGAAACGACGGTCTGTCGGGATGAAGAATCACTCCCTCCTCTCTCTTCCCTCCTCCCCCCACAAAGCCGGGTTTCCAACCCGGTCGCGTCAAAACAGCTCGCAACACCATCGCGACAGGTGGTTTGCGACCGGTTGGTGCATGGAAAAGCACGGCTTATTATTTTTAATCATGCCCCAGACAGCTCATTTCGCATGTGAACCGTGAGGAATACACATATTTGCAACCGGCCGGACTGTGTGGCAGGCAGGCAAGCGTATAAAAATAGGACAGTGGCAGGAAGTGGGACTGGATCGGGTGACCGGGAGCAGGCAAGCGGTACGGTAGGATTAATATCGATTCGGTGGCAGATTTTGCCCGTTTGCCCAAAAACGGCCAAACCATCGGCGAATCAATCACTCTCTGCACCCTTGAGTCTCGGTTTTGTCCTTCATTGCTGCAGAAGCCGTGCAGTTTTGGGCTTGTGGGCTTACCACCAGACGGCGCAAAGCTATTGTTGCAGCGGCTACTGAGTGCATGCGCCGGGTGCTCGAGTGATTGGCAGAAAAGATTGATTAATTACTAGCGAAAGATAAAATTAGATCACCCTCGGCTGGGACCGATCATGTGTATCACGATCAGGAGGAATAAGAAATTGTAAAAAAAAAACTCCCCAATCAACCCACAGACACATGCAGGGGAGGCAGTATTTTTTGTTGTTGATTGAAATTTTGTTTAGAGGATTAGGTTCGCTTTTCACGTCACTAAGACCGTAAAGTGAACGTATGATCCGGTTGTTATTAAGATCTTTTTTTATGATCCTTTATTCCGGCGATGCAACTGCATTCCGGAGACAACAAAGAATATAAAGGAGGATAAAAGAGAGAGAGGAGGGAGAGCGTGAAAAAAGAGAATCAAACTTTAATCTAAAGCCACCATGCAACTGAATTCGCTGATCGTCTTGATTATTGTTGGGCTGGATGTGAGAGTGGTTTTTTTTATTATAGTTCGACATTTATCCGGAATGGTATTTGCTTTGATGATTACTTCAAGGTCGCCAAGTGATTTGTTTGGAACATGTTTTATAATCCATTTTTAAACAACAGCAATCAGTGTATCATTTATCGCGGTTTGTGTCGTTTTGTTTGCTTGTTGCTGCTTGTCATGTTACTTTTAATTAAAATCTTGTCA
>KI422913.1:0-20082 GCA_000473375.1 Anopheles culicifacies | reverse complement strand
GAGGGAGAGCGTGAAAAAAGAGAATCAAACTTTAATCTAAAGCCACCATGCAACTGAATTCGCTGATCGTCTTGATTATTGTTGGGCTGGATGTGAGAGTGGTTTTTTTTATTATAGTTCGACATTTATCCGGAATGGTATTTGCTTTGATGATTACTTCAAGGTCGCCAAGTGATTTGTTTGGAACATGTTTTATAATCCATTTTTAAACAACAGCAATCAGTGTATCATTTATCGCGGTTTGTGTCGTTTTGTTTGCTTGTTGCTGCTTGTCATGTTACTTTTAATTAAAATCTTGTCAGTTTTTGTCGTAGCAAATAACTTTTTCAGAAAACAAGTAAAAGAATGCATTTTTATGTGTTGTACCCATGCTTAAGAACTTTTTGATTTGAAAACATTTTTTTTAACAAAATATGCTCAATTATTCCATTGTATATTATATTGCTATAAATATTTACATTTATTTCCTTTAAACTTCTGAACAGACTAAATTAGTAATAAACCTTAACCATTATTTTAAATTCAATATATAAAACCACATTTGGACAATTTGGAATATGAAAAATAAATAAAAAATTATATAAAAACGAAATTCAATCACTTCGATGGAGACGCATGGTATCTATGAGAAAAGAGATTTATTAACCAATCGTTCCCGGTTCACCCTGAACGCTCCAGGAAAAGGTGTGTATTTCATTCACAATCACCGTGAGGTGCAAAAATCCAGAACCACTTAAGCAGCGACAACCAGAACGCGCATGCCAACCACCAGACCGTGCCACAATTTTCGCTCCCGGCCCGATCGTTAGTGTGCCACGGTACAATCCAGCGGCCAAAGAAACACCACGTTTTCCGCGTTACGGTGCACGGCTCCGATCACGATTCACGGGTTTTTCGCTGGTTGTGAATTAAAGTTCTGCTGCGTTGTGCACCTGCACCGGGCGAGAACGCTAGACAGCGCTTGTCATAAATAAATCTTATTCTCCACTTAGAGCGACGCACTTCATTCAGCATGGAGCTAGCTCGTTTGTGGACGTCTGTGTCTATCTTACGCCGTACCACACACCACGTTTGGCTGCGGGGTGGAACGAACCCGGGATGGAACGAGGTGTTCGAATCGAATTCCGGCCACGTTTCGTTGTCGAACGCAGTCTCCGGCTGCGTTGGTCGCAGTCGGGCCTGTCGAAGCCGTGTCGGGAAGGAACATGATCATTTACAAATTGATCTAAATGGCGCGAAACCGTCGCGAAGTCTAGAATACCCGTCGACGGTCGACTAGACGCACGCTAGACGGAAGACGATCGCACTGGAATGTGTGCGTCTACCAGTGCAGCAGCAACGGAGTACGGTGGAAGGAAAATATGATTGAATGTGGCAGTGAAATGGTTGTTTATCTTGTCGTATCCCGTGTTGTGCCTGGTCGCTGGTACCGTCTGGTACGAGGTGTTGCGTTCTTCCCATTAGATTAATTAAACTAATTTAATTCTAAGCCCCACCGAGCGGATCGTCACACTTCCGGCAGCAGTCGTCATCTTAAACCCTGCTCGCCGAACCGAAGGGTAGCATCGGAAAACGGGCAATGGGAAGAGGAAGAGGACACTTGAATATGTGCCATGTGCTTGTGGCTGATGACGCATCGGTATGCATAATTGAATTTGCTTTTTATTTCACACTCTCGTTTTACTGGTCCAAGTGGAAAATCGAGGAAAAACTCACTACCGAGAATGAAGGGTTAATTTTGAAAAATTCTCCCATTAGTTTTGGACCCATACACCGCGCGATGCAAACAGTTTAGAATTAATACACTGATTCTTTTTATTGTTCGCAAACAAAAACATCGCACGTGTTTGACGTAATAAAAGCACACAATTTCATTGGAAGTGCAGAAAAATATCACTAGCGCTGCAATTGAGTAAAAGCGGTTCCACTTTTCCAGCGTCTCTCCCGGTAAGCGGAAATCCAACCCTTCATTCGTCACGTCTCGCACGCCTCATACGAGAGGCCCATTCTGCATCATACGTGCAGCATGGCGCATGAAGTGTGCATAAAAATAGTGTTCTAGTTGTCCTCCACACCCCATTCCACGGTTTCTCGCACACCCATTTTCCTCGCCGCTGTTCACCATCCTACCCTGGTGCGTCATCCGCACGGTACAAAAACAAAACGGACGCCGTGCGACAATGCAACGGTTGCTCGCTCGCGTTGCACCACACCTTGTAGAGGGTAGATATTCTCGGAAAAGCATGCGCTTTTTTATCCACACCCCTTTTTGGGGAACGAGAATGGAAGCCGATTCGAGTATTGACCATAGTGTGCGAACGGTGTGTTATGCCTTCTCACACGTCAACCGTCACCGGAAAGGGATTTTCCAGCGGCGAGAACGAACGAAAATGGGTTGCATCCCGACGTTGCTCGTCATTGCAATCGGTGACGTCATAAAGGGCGAACCCATGCACCGGGGACACGGACCACTTTACTGCAGCACCAGCGTCAATACGGTGTGGGGATTTGTTTATTTGCATGCACGTATTTTGCAACTCACGGTCATCACGGTGGGAATCTACCGGGACCGTGGATTGACTTCCGGTGTGCGCGGTTGTGGGATGGTGGTAGTGCGTGCGCCGGTTGGTTTGTGGTTTATTTCCACGTACGATTGGCAGAAATAGAACTGCGGCAGTGTGGAGAGCCTTGTGGAGAATCGGTTTTGCATGACGAGCCTCCCGGTGTACGTCTTGAGGGAGCTTTTTGAAGGTACGAAAATAGCAAACAATGTTGCAATGCATGCGGCATACAGTTTTTAGACTTAGTTGCAGTGGGTACCGTCTTGGATACTCTTAGAATGGATGGAAGTTTGCCTCACAAAAGAACAAGTGGAAGAAAACGAAACGGGGATGCCGGGAATGTTACTAATTTCCTTTGCATGATCCGGTGTATGTACGCAAATATTGATTCAAAGGTTCTTATCACATATAATGCTCTTTTAATCGTTCAAAAAGTCATAAATGTAATTTTTAGTAACAATTTAAGTGTTTAGAAATTATGGCATAAGAGGCAAATACAATAAAAACAGGCTAATAAGGGACTCATAATAGACGACACAAATTTGGTTCCTCCATGCATTCTTGTTTAAGGAGGTTGATCGTAAAGTGCAGATGCAATTACATAACTGACATAGTAAATAAAATAAAGGATGGTAAAAATTAACAAAAATTTACACACTAAGTCTAGAAAATAACTGATAATTGATAAATTGATTGATAAATAAAAACTCATAATAGATGATGATCATTTGGTCCCACCATACTTTCTTTCTTACGATGTTAAGAGTGATATATGATGCTATTTAAAAAAACAGGCAAAATTATTAAAATAATCACACATTATTCCTCAATTCAACTTCCAATGTTTCGCTATTGGATAACAATTTTTACCATTGCGTTACCTTGAAAATTTTACCCATCCTCAACGCATTAGGCACAAAATTTTCTTCAGCGAACGAGATTTATGACGCCGTCGATGGCGTGCTACCGTTCCGTGTGCCGTTACTAAAAGGCTTGACCTTGTCCTCGCGGGACCAATAAAAGTTTGGTTCGCCGGCAAAAAATCGATGCTGCTAAGGAAGTCCACCTGGTAGCCTGGCAGAAGGATCCCAGGCGTGGAACGGTTTAGTATAATACCTTTACGTGCCTGGCTGCCTGCCTTCCTTATCGCCGTACCGTTGTAGAGCGTGCCGGGCGTTGGAAGAATTTTACTTTTGCGTGTGCATTAATGCTCGAACGGCATGTTTGCGGTCGATCAAAACTCGCAACCCCTCGGCGAGAAGACGTTGGCGCCACGCGGTTTGCTTTCTTCTGGATATAGAATTTAGTTGCATTCTGCGGGATGGTTGCCCGTTGAAGGGTTGGTTGTGCCCAAATCGAGTGTGAAATTGTAAGCCGATTGTGGTGCGTTCGGGCAGCGCAAGAAGGTTACCCCATTTCACGTACGATCGGCATCGCAAATGGGACGCAGCAGCAGCAGACACAGGTACGCTGTGTGTGGTCCGTGCAGAAGTTTGCCCATTTGTGGCGCTTCATGGTTAGTAGGTGCTAATGTTTTGTAAAATGAATTTCTGCGGGATGCCTAGCGCATTCTTTGGAAGTAGAACCATTTTTAGACAATTTTGATCGGTTTTTCGCTTTTTCTCTAGAAGCGCACTGAAATAATCAAAACAAATCATACCGTCACGCCGTGCAGGGTGCTGTGTAATACAATTCCTTTATTAATCAGGAACGGATAAACTGCGTCAGAGCGGCAAGAATTGTTCTGGATGCGCGTTGCCATCCTAACGGCGAGATTTATTTCCGTACACGACCACCGGAATTCTTCCCAATTTGTGTGTCAATAATAAATCAGGCACCATCCCGGTGCCTGGTGTCAAATGTTGCTGCACCCTTAACGCTCGCTGCTGTTGCGTCAGCGAACGCGTTCGATCAACCGGATAAGCACACAATCGATTGCAGACTTAATCGGGAAGAAAATACCATCTCATCCTTCACGGTGTGCCCAGCTTTGTTCTGCAATCTGTTGAGCAGAGAGGCGCGATAGAACAAAACTGACAATTCATATTTCAAGCTAGCAAGTGCTCGGGAGGGTGGAATGGGTCCGAGCATTACTACCCACAAGCAGATTGTTTCATTGCTTCTCTGGCTACTTTTTTGACGCAATCGATCGAAAGTGAATTGATAGCGTCACAGCGGTTGGAAAGCTGTACCAAGGGGGATGTTGGCGTTGGGAGTGGAGACACGGTCCCGCCAGTCAGTCAAATGCACCAATACTAGTGCTACTCGCAACGGTTTAGTGCGCATGTGAGCGTACCCGCGTCTGGGTCATTGGGCTGTACCGGCTACCGGTATCCGGTGGGTTGTTTGCGTGAGTGACGTCACATGAATAAACACACAGCACCGAGCTCACTAGTACGAGCACAGGTTGGCCCGAACATCCCTTAACGTGGGGTTCGGGGCAAACGTTCCCCGTAAAAGTGGACGAAAACGGTTCGTCCTGCTTGCACCCACGCGGGTACCGAATGGGCCCGGAAATGGAGAATCGGTCCATCTCACTCACGTACTGCCATCATCGTTGCGACTGTGAGCTCCAAGGTCACACACGGTGAAACACCAGCAAGGATAATAAAGACGGTTTCCACCGGTGGCCGAACGCTTAGTATCATGCTGGGTACCGAACGGTGATGTAATGGTTCTGACATCACGGCACTGCACACAGCACATCATTCCATTGTACGGTGGAATTCTAGAAGGATTACTCTATAGGGTGAACACAGTTTGTGCACGGTACGGATCGAATTGTTTCGCATCGAAACGCGTCTCGCGAACGTGCAGTAACCAACCGGAGTGCACGTAGGTGGGAAATTTTTAATTTCCTATTTGCCCGGTAGTGAAACCGTAGTGGACTCGAGCTTTACCATTTGCTGGCTGGGTTGGGTGACAGCACGGCATAGTTGGCGTCTAACGCGTAACGTAAACCCAGTGTGATATTTGCCATAGGCAACCGTGTGGATTTTTCAATTTAAACAAACCTTCTCCAGTGATATTTAAACCAAATAGTACAAAAAGTGTGTGAGCGAGTGTTAGTGTGTGCTTTTCCTGTGTTGGACGTTTAAAAAGGCGCTTCTTTACTATTGCTGGCAATTCAGTGCTTCGTGAAGTTCAACATCTTTGAAGGAGAAAATAGGCCGCAAATACCGGACGGTATGTGGTAGCAGTTCGAATGCGAATGGGTAAAACCGTAGGCCAGAGTTCAATAGAAGGTGCGAAGGTGTACAGAAGCAAATTTACAACGCCTCGTCTGTGTTCGGTGTAACTTTTTACAACTTTTTACTTTTTTTTTTGTCTGTGTTTTGCGTGAGATTTGAAACAACAAAATGGGAGAATGAAAATTCATTGAAGAAATTTTACACTTACAGAATACATTTTCCTTCTCCTTTTGTACTACAAGTTAACCGAGAAAAAAAATGTGAAAATACCGCTAAAGCTTTCCATTTGAGTGAGTGTGTGTGTGTGAAAGGAGCGAGATCGTCAAATGCTTCGCATGCCATCCCATTTCCTAAAACCGCTCATGGACAATTTTTCATGACATCACTGAATGAGTATCGATTTTTCCGACGATGGCCTTCCACGGGGTTGCCGCTTTTCCGTTTCCACAACCCCACCATCCGTTGCCGCGTTATGAAAAGCTGACGTGAAAGCTCACCACATCTCAAGTGCTGAGTGCGAAGATGAACAATCTTGAACCCCTTTTGTATTATCTTTCCAAACGGAGTGTCCTTTATGGGGAATGGAAATGGTGTCTCTCTCGCTGTGTGAGGGGGTTATATACTTCATTTTTATCAATGAACGAAGCGGTTAGCTTCTTGTCCTTTCTGTGTCCTTTCACGTGTATCTGTCGTGTTTATCACGATGCGAGACATCGTGTGCTGTGCTATCACGTCAAGGTGAACAAGATGAAAACCCCAGCTGGAAGTGGATAGGAGTGCAAAGTGTGAGGTGTTTCTTTACACATCCTTTCACGCGCTTCTCGTGTGTGGGCGGTTTGAAATGAAGCGTGAAGCTCCTGATGAATGGGAAAAAAGCAATTCCGTGTAGGGGAACTAATTTCTATGACATATTTTTTCCTCTTGTGCTTACCTTTTCTAACCGTTATCGGGTTCATTCATGGTTTCGCTCGTGATTGTGGTGGTAACGAATTCTTTTTCCTTTTTTAATAGAATCCCCATTTTCTCATTATTAATCACACTGTTTTAAACCCTTGTTTTTGTGTTGTTTGTGGTTTTATAAAATAATCATAAATACATTATTGAACACCCTTTTCTGCATTTCCATTTTATCTTGTTCGTGCAAGAAACACTCTAACCAATAAATAACCGTTCGACACCTGCTTAGGGTTCCTTGCCTTTTTTTTTTTTTGTAGCAGACCGTTAAAACATTGCTACAAAGAAATTAGTTTGACCCGCCAAAAAGGGAAGGAGGGAGTGCACGACGCCACGGCCACGGCACGCGTATGTGTAGGAAGCATGCATTAGCATAGGTGCATGATTTAGTACCGCTCGTACGTAACACCTTCCCGGTTGCCGGTGGTACTTGTGCGAAAATATTATTGTACTGTTTCTTGCTGTTCCTTTCCGAAACGTGGAATTCCAGCGCGTATGGCTTAGCGACCGCTCGTAAAATGTCTTAATCTTTATGTAAAAGCGTGAAGGACGCTCGGGGAGTAAGTCACGATCTATGCTGCGCTTTGGTAAGCGTAACTGAGTTATTACTTTTCTTTTGCACACAAAAAAAATCTGTTGAGGTGTTGGGACACTTGGGGCTGTAAAAAAAAGGATAATTAATCGTATGGCACAAACAAAAAAACCTCAAAAGAAAGAGAGAGTGAATTTGACCTGCATTACTCGCGAATTACAAGCCCGAAACCATGATGAGCAGTTTTATTGTCATCGCAAAGGGAATTATTATCTGCATAATATTTCGCGGCATAATTTATGCTCCACGCTCGCATCCCAGACATTGTGCACCTTTAATGTGCACACTAGCGACGTACCAATATATCATCCGGCCAGGTCCACGCGGGTCTGACAAGTAAAATGATTCGCGAGCGAAAACACACATCGTGACATTGTGTCACCGTTGCCGCGCAGGAGATGGCACACACTGATCAAACATATCGGTGTAGAAAAGTGAATAAAAAAAAAAGTGGCCACATCAAGCAAGCAAACCCGCCCGGAAAGCTTCACGTGGCGAAGGAAAAGGAAGCGGACTCAAACCAACAAAAAAGGCATATTGTTTCTCTCTCTCTCTTTCGCACGAACAAGGGGCGAATGGGGATGTTTAAAAAAAAAAAGATGATTACGCACGCGCAATGATGCTGCTCCGGTGATGGTTCCCGGCGTACACGATTTCTGTGTGCGCGCATCCACACTCAGCTTATGCTTTCTTATTACTTCATAAATCAAAGCACCCTTGTAGCAGATGGGGACGATGGGGTTTTATTTTTGTGGGGTTGAGTGGGAGAAGATGCGTGTACACGGTGTGGTGCAATCGGTTGTTCGGGTTGCCCATGCATACACACCCGGGACACGGTACAAAGGTACCAGAAGCTGACAGGAGTTACCTTTTTCGGGGCGGATTGATTGGATTTTACGCAGCAATACGGACTGGTGAATATGAGTTTTCACTATCGATGCACGCAAGTCGCTGATGAACTGTTTAGCAATTTTCTGCTAAAAGGGAAGATTATACAAACTAAAATGTGTGTTTTTTTTGTCCGAGTGTGTAAAGTTCATGCAATTGTAAAGGGACAAAAACGGGCTAAATTCCAATCTGGCGCGCGTATTGTGTGTGAGGGCTAATTTACAATTCGCTTTGCTTGATTTTGCCGCCAAACAGTTAATGGGTTTATTATTGAACGAACGATTGGAAGTACATATTTCAAGGCTTTTCTAACATAATTCGATGAAACGAAAACAAAAAAAAAGGGAAAGTAATAATTCCGACGATGTTCCAAAGCCCAAAAGCTCAAAATCACCTGTTTGCTGGAAGAGAATTTAAATGGCACCGGTTTCCATACAGCGTCCATAAGAATTTGTTACCGAAAAGGCATGTATTCTTGGCTACGGTTGTCCCTTTCTGTCTTTTATGTCGTCATCACGGGGTGGTTGTTTGTTTTTTTCATTCTTGGGTTGCTTTGGGGCAACCAACTTACAGCGCATGCGCAGCAGCTCGCCTGTCCCAATCGAACCGGCTGTTTTATGATCTCATGTGAATAAACATGCCCATGTTTCCGGGGATATCGGAATCGGTTTGGGGCTGGATGGAGGGTAGGCGGCCAAAGAAAAAGGGCACGAAATAAATCAACCCACACCGTGTACCGAGGCACAACCGAACCGCTTTGTGGAAGATGCTACACCGGTCGGCAGATCCTGCAGGCGGTCGGGGTGGCCAACGGAGAAAAAATCAATACTTCCACTCTCATCATTAGGATGAATGAAAGCGAGATTAATGACGTCATTGCCGGGCTGGGTGGCTTCTGGGGTGGTGAACGTTGTCAACCAATAAAGATCAAATTAATTTGCTGCCGCGGAAAATAATGTAGCTACCGAAATGGTTTGCTCGGGGGTGGGGGAGGAGGGTGGCACATTAATGGTGCGGTGCGTTTTCGCTTTCCTCCCTGTTGCTCCTTTTTTTGCGGTGAGGGGGAAGGTGAGAGATACGCAAAGAGAGAAGGTTATTATTTGCTCACGCATTTGTGCGTATGCTCGATGGGCGGTTTTTTGTTTTGTATTCTTCTTTCTGGTTGTTGCGTTGTTGGTTTGTGAGTGAAGATAAAACACTTGGAGCCACGGTATGCTGGTGGTGACCAATTTTTTTTTGTTCCTCTTTTGTCGGAAAATAAATCAAGGATGTATTGATCGTTCATTAGCGATTACGAGCGTTTTGCAAAAAAAAAGCCAAACCGACATAGTTGAAGGAACATGTTTGATGGTAATGTTTTAGAGGAGCTTACAGTATTTATTTTTTCCTTTCCAATTTTACATACAAATTAACATTTTTGTATTAGGCAAACATTAACGGTATGTTTAAAAATAATATTTACACAGTAGCTGCCTCTCTTACAACGTGTGCCCATCATAATTTAAACTCATTAAAACGCCAATAATGATGGCGCACGAAATGGCAATTTGATTGCCGCCGGTAGGCAATGGTGGCGAACAATGTTGCCATTATTATATCTCTTACCCCCTTGTTTTCTGCAACACGCATCACATTAAACATTCACCGCATGTGACGAATGCAATCCGATCGCTCGCTCTAATGAGATGAGCCCAGTTTTCCCCAAACGCAAACGATTGCGATACGATGTCACGATCGTGGCCTGGGAAGCGAGCGAAGCTGGTGTTCATCTTTCGGGTGAGAATTATGACTGGAATCGAATCGTGACACCGATAACGTGACATCCCATGGGCTTCTATATGGGGTGTATTAGATCTGCTGGACACACACACACTGGTGGGTGTCGACATTCTATTGCTGGGAATTGTGTGTGTGTGTGTATGTAAATAATCTCACAGCTACTACTCGCTAGGGAACAACACTGTTGCATGTAAAAGACCGTGAACTATTTCACCCGCTAATGTGCCCTTTGCTTATCGAACTGTTCTTTCTTTCTCTCTATTTCAGGTAAGTGTTGTCTACTAGAAACAAAACCGATCACCTCTCACCATACACACACATGCCGCAGAAGACATTCGATTCGGTAGCGGCAACATCGAAAAGGGAACTTGGGAAGAAAGCATTTGCATAACTACGGACGCTTTATCCTGAAAGGTAGGCAGATACAACTCTCGACTCTCAAATGCAAGTAGCGAGTACGATCACGCGATCGTTCACGAGGGTTGCGTCTTTTTTCCGGCCCGATTGTTCGGACAAATGCATATTACCGTGCCATCCTTTATCGGATTTGGTTGAGCATTAGCTTGTTTGATTAATGGTCTAACCGGCTACGTTAGAAAGTGCTTTGCATACATATATGCATGGACAACGGTTGCATTGTCTGCATACGGTATGCTCCCGAAACCGCGGGTACGTATCTAATTTGCAATATTAATTAACACAAGCACTGGACTCCCGTAAGGCGGTCGCGACACAAATCATTGCCGGGGATCATCGCAGATTCCACAGAAAATGAAGGTTGTTTTTTTTTGGGGAGAGAAGATGATTACTCCGTTCCTTGAGGGTGAAGAAGTTGAGATTTCATAAATCTTGTTGAATAACTTCAAAGACGCACGCACACATGAAGCGGCGTGGAGAGGCAGTGCGACACGAGCGGGATCTGGGAAACCAGAAAAACAACCTCCAACCAACAGCGGGCCGATGCCGAAACCGAACCACCATAAACCAAACACAAGCTTGCCTCGGTTATGCTTCGGTGGGATGATGAGGATGGAGATGTGTTTTTTTTTTCTTCTCCTTTTGGGAAGGCAGAAGCGATGTGGTTGATTAGGACAGGTGAATCGGTTAGGGAGCTGTGTATGTTTTTGGGGTGTGCTGGCAAAATCCTCCACCAAAAGGAGCATTAAATGATCATTTGCTTTTACGAAACACAGTTTTACTTCGTGTAGTATATTAAGTCAAATCACAACATTTGTAGGTTTTTTTCGGAGGCAAGACACAGATTACAGCCATCTTCATCGTTCACTTCTTCTGCCTATTTCTCCTTCGGTCAAGTGGTCCAAAAACCCTTCCGACTGATGAACCCATTCCGCGACGGATGTTTCACGCGAAGTCGTGAGCCGTGGTGAAGTGCTCGGGGTTCGGTGATAAAATTATTCAAATTTTTACGACATCCACTTCGACTTGTGGCGGCCATACGTGGAATTGGCGTACGCGTCCAATTTCCGAAACCGAGTTGATCTCAACCCCGCAGGAACCGGTCAAGTTTTTGTGTGCGTATTGGAGGTTTTTTTTTTGTTTCGTTTCGTTGCGTGTGCTCTCGTTGGAAGATGGCTTACTGCACGAAGCGAATCTCTCCCGAAGGGGGGCAACACCGAAAGAAATCTTGCGGAATGGAAACCAAAAACTTGTTTCGGCCAATCTGCACCCGATGAGTGGTCGCCGGTCGCTAAATTTGAGATGTGTCGCCAAATCGTCTTCGGTGGAGACACATCTTTTCGCTGTGCGTCTTTTTGTCCTGCTAATGTGAAGATCAATAGAAAACGATCGGTATTCAATGAAGCACTTTCATTTTCTTGGGGATTTTATAGCAAAACCTGTGGCAGGAAGCTTTGTGACGATATCTGGTTTTACCTTTTTTCGTGAGGAAATGATTAAAACTTCCACCACTGGGCAGGTTTGTGATATCAGAACAGAATTTAAATATTGCGTTAAAGAAAAAAAATCATTTCCTATCTAAAGACGTTTCCGTCTTCCAGTTCATGCAGCTAAAGTAACTACCGAACGATCTGATCAACGATCGCTCATTAGTTTCGTAGAGAAGGATGCGCACAGATGCATCTTCCCCAAACGAGACACCACACGAAGTGAAACCGACCAAAGTTTCACTCGATGCCAGGCATCAGGTTATTCACTTTCTAGTTTTGCTAATTTTTGCATATTTTTCAATGATTTATGCTAGATTGCAAACGCCCATTTGCATACGTTCTCCTGTCTATCCTCAGGAGAAAAAAAAACATGCTCCTGCTTCTCAGAGGAGCGGTTTTTGGAATTTTTCGCCAAAATGTGATTTGAAATTTCGCAAATTTGCAAGCGGAGCTATTAGAAAACCAAACCGTTTGCCGGTTGGTTCACTGACATCTTGGGCACGGACAATGCGTGTTTGGGCGGTGCCGTCAACACGGTTTTGATTGGTCGTAAATTCAAATGGTTTTTTGTCAGAAACAACTGTATGGTTGCCGGAAATTTTAGACGACGGTGGGTTTGGATGCGAAATTTAGTGAAAATATCACTAGGCGCTGTTTGATTGACGAATGGTTTTCTTGACTTATTTTTCTGGAGGAATAAAACTGAATGAAATATAATGCTTGAGATATTTGTTAAAGTCGTTAAAATAAATATGAGCTGCAATGTGTCACCTTTTGGGTCAACAGGACATGAGTTTTCTGCCAGTTTGTTGGGGTGTTGATTGCAGCTTGTGCATAGTTTGGGGCAGATCTTCTCATACTCATTTTAAAAGCATTTCTCAATCAACAACCATAAAGTACAAGCACTAAATCAAGCATTTGCTCAACATTCCATTGGCTACACCTCCGACGCAGTTGAAGTTTTTTTCTGCTTCTTCTGCCGTACTCTAACCGTCCCAGACAAATGGGTGACATGGGGGGTTAGGAAAAATTGAACAAAAATGCAAGAGCAAAAGAGCCAACCAACACCGAACGAGGAGTGGAAGCTCCTTCGAGTGCATTCCAGCCATGGTGAGCAGCCGGTTTGAATTTTGTGCGCATCGGCACGGTTTGACGTTTGACTTTGCGCTGGCGGGTTGACGCCAGTTATTAAGGGGCCGGCATGCGCACGTTCGCTACGCTGCCAGAACCGTACACGACCGCGTCCGCCAATGCTGGGAGTGTTTTTGGTGTTCCGCCACTCCGTAGCGCAACATGCAGTTGGCGCATCTCGACCGTCACTGCGCAATGGGCCCGCAAAATTAAATTTTCAACCTTCCTACCCCATTCCCCCTTTTTGTACTCCTTGCTCATGAATCTGCTAAAGTGCACCGAAATCTGGTTTAGTAGTACACATGCGTTAACGTGCTACAATTTGTTGTCAACGGTCCGGGTTCACGATCGTGCGATCGATTCGCACCGGTCGTGCAGCACATTGAACTTCCATCCCGTGAGGGGTAAATGCACGAGACACTCCGCTACGGGATGGGGTCATGAGGACACGATTTTTATGTCGCTCCGAATTGCAGAGGTTCTGTGACAGCTTCTAGAAGCTGAGTGCCTGAAGTTCCTTCGCAAAAAGCAACTCTATTGCGTACCTCCCGTGTTTGGCATTCTTAAGGACGGCGTTTCGCAAACAAAATGAGCTTGACATCGTCGGCTCGATGTTGTAGGGGAGGGAAGCTAATGGATCCATCCCCGAGCTGACGTCCAATCGACTACCCCAAAAATGGAAGCTCATCACCGCAAGCAGTTTGACGCGAGTCACTCACATCGTTGATGGTTACCCAACCGATTGGAGGAACTCCTTCCAAATGAGAAAAAAAAATCAGTGTCGGTTTTTATCTTTGATTCTCAGCGTGCATCTTCTGCCGCAGGGGTAAACAAGCGAAATAGCCCTGTTCCGCTGTACGATTACGGACCGGATTGCTATCGGAAGCGGTCGGAGCCGATCTGTAACGATCGTGCTAAATAATTGGTTGGTCTAGATTTTTGCATATACCTGAGCGCGAGATTGAGGTTTGAACACAAGTCGTCCGAAATTATGCCGACCCGATCCGATACGCGCATCCGGTCCGGTTGATCCCTTCAAACCGCAACCGGAACTGAGAGCGATTATCGTTTCTGGGGTTTTGGGGGTTGTTTTTATTTTTCGCGGGCAGGGCGACAGACATATTACTCTTTGCCCTAAGGCTATTTGAACGATGCTCATCTCTCAAGATCGGTGGTGCTATAAATTCATCCTCGATGCTGCTTTGATGTGGTTGGAATGCGATCTTCAATCTCGTCCCGTCTGTGGGTCAGTCGGGCGAGCAAAGATGCTCGATATTTAGAAGATCACAAAGTACGCACACAACTCCTCGTGGGATCTGTTACATCAATCCGTCTTGGCTGTTGTAAAAATGTTTCAAAAATAAGTTACCTCCCAACACGAAAAAAGCGCTTATTTAATATCCCATGAGTGCATAGTGTTTCATCCCCCCGAGCAGCAGAAGACGACTCCTTACAGAGGCTTTATGATCCCGCGTGCTGATTGGATCTGTCTTTTTTTTTGTTGTTGCGCTTGCTGCTTTCTCACGTGGCTGTATGCCGCATTTCCTAACGCAGTTTTATTTTTACAGCTCGTTACATGGCGCTAGGAGATTTTGTTGTGCGATGTTGATTAGGGCGAAGGCGAACAGAGCCATCATTGTGTGTGATATGAGCAGTGTGAGGAATTCATGCTAATTGCCACCACAGAAAAAAGGGAATTTCTGTTGATTGTTTGCTAACAGACAGATACGCTGGAATGTTGGTGGTGCTAGAAAACTGTTTTATTTATACATTTCAGTGGAGCAGTGGTAATAATGAGCGAGCTATTAATGAGCACACTAGCAGAGACCGGGAACGTTGTTTTATTAATGCGAATAACTTTGCCTAGGATAACTCTAGCCTCGAAGCTTTCTAATTTTAATTCGGAAACAATATAAAATAATTTACAAACTAGAAGCAAATTTAAATATCATACAAGCAACATTAGCCAAAGCAGCCAAAATGTACCCAAAACGACTCCATTCATTAGCGGCGTTAGCATCATTAATCATGTTTCTCGCATCATAATTCGCTACAATTTTTCGCTACAAAACCCCCACGGTCCCGAATTGGTTGCTTTATTGATGTTGAAACGGGTTTCAATTTTTGCATAATGTTCACGGCGCGTGCAAAAGGATATTGAGGGTACCGAGGCATGTATATACTCCCTTTTTACAAGCGGCTAGACGCTCGTGTACGATTCAGCTTCATTTACATAAACGCACGACGCTGGGTGACTGATAATTTAGTGCTGTCTGATTGTGTGATACATGTTTGGGGCGAAAAAGAGTAGAAATAAAATCATTCAAACGACTGTATGTGGCTTAATTAAAAGAGTCACTGATATGATTGAAAATTAATTTTAAACCCATCTTACGACCCGATCATTCGAAAGAATGAATCAAACAGACGCACAGATTACGTCAGACACGTGTGAACGAGCTTTCAACACATTGATATGAACACACTGTTGGAGCTCATTGATTGGTGCGATTCGCTATTTGCATAACGTTTCCATACATGTATTTTATGCTATTTATTAACAGCCAAGCATCAAACGCGCATTGATGGCGGTCCCTTTCGCAGACACAAAGCATCCAGTTTGGGGATGAAAAATGATCACCCTTTGTGCGCTTTGGTTTCGATAAATCAATTATTGAACTGAAAGGAGGGGTGGGGGAGCTTTTTTGGGGCTGCAATGGGTGGAAAATAGGCAGGCTTCAATTGAAAACTTTTCGATAGGAAAGAACACCAGCACCGGACAGCCAATTGACATAATAGTGTAACGTCAAGCATCGCAGTAATTTATCAAGACAAATCATGTTTTCAAACACCGAAACACGGTAATGAAGCGAAGGGGTTTTGAAATGAACAAAAATAATAAAAAAAAACCCCCACAGCACCCAAGAACACCGGGCAGTGAAGCATAAAAAGGAAAACCATAAACCATAAGCGAAGCATGGTAGAGACTGGATGGTGCTCAAAATAAGCTGTGGAGCAACATTGTCCATAATGAAGATGATCACTCATCAGCTGTCAATTTTTTACACCCGTTGGGGGCATCTGCCGGTACCAGCGTCTACAATGCCAGGTAGAATGAGGCACCTAAGGTGGTGAAGCGATAGAGAAAGTGTTTGGACAGTGTTTGGGCACACAACTACGGGGCCCGTTTGGTTGTCAATCAGAGCCACGGCACGGTTTCCATCGACGGCGCGCCGGGGATGAATTTTAGGTGGCCCCGCCAACTCCGTAATGGCGTAACCGGCCATGGCGTCCTATGGTCCGAACTGTCCACGCACAATCAACACACGTCCACCGTGCGATCAATCATGTACGCGATGGGGTTTTTGTTGATGATCCCATGGAAGGGCTACTTTGTTTTGTACAAGGGAAGCTATTTGTCATCGATTTGAAGATCGCTCGTGTGTTGCGGACATCCATTTCAAGAAGATTCTTTTGCGTGAAAAAATGTTAAAATTCTACAAAAAAAAACCCAAAATATGCCCAACACCCTATAAGATTCCAATCATTAGAAACTATTCCTTTTGGTGGGAGTTTTTAGTATTTTTTTTACTTACGACGATCACAACTATCTAGGATCTTGACAGAAATTTAAAGCAAAGCGCAAACCTAGTCAAAATACGCCCAAGGACTCATCTTCCCAGCACTCGTTAATCAACGCCGTCCTTTAGTTGATAAATGTGGCCGCCGACGATCATGCTCGGGGCTAAACTACCTGCCAGCGACCATTTATTTTGGTTGTTTTTGGGACCAACAACGCATGCGTAACGCTCGCTCTACTAACACCAGCACCGAAGACGATGCCACTACTAATTGTTATCTATTAATTACGCGCGTGTTTTGGGGCTGGGTTTCAGTTTTGGGCAGCTTAACCATCCTTTGTGTGTGTGTTTGGGTTTACGACACATGGGCCCATTTGTGCAGCTTCAAGTCCATGCCTCGAAGGTATTGCCTTCATAAACGTATGTATCTTCTTTTTATGCTCAAGAAAAGAAGTATTGCTCCAAACAACCGTACGAGTTTAAAAGGTTTTTTTTTACGGCTAAAGTGTATGTATGAAAAAAGTTCATTAAATTAAAGCTCACTGTTCGCGTATGCTTTTGGTTTGTTTTGATCACTTTCCTGCATCCCTGTGTATGGACAGTTGGTGTGGTCAGGCAAGCTGGCAATTAATTTCGAAACACAGATAACAGCATCAGCTCCAGTGCTCTGATTATCGATAATTTTAATTAACCCCAACGCCTGCGGTTGGTCAGTGCTGACGCTCGATGCTGGGAGGGCGAGGTCACCAAGCGTTGAGCAGGAGTATGAATTATCACAAGATATTCGCTTATCTGTGTCTTTTTCTTTAGGGAGAGATAGTAAGTAAAGTGCATAAATTTATGGCTTGACCCTCGTTTATGTTTTTAAATACAACCTGGTAAGCCTGACCTGCAGGGGGAGGCTTATTTTGCAGCTTAAAGTGCTTATATAAGCGCAAACAAGTGAACTATTTATGAGTGAAGGCTCTACTGTCTGGTGGAGCACATTTGCATAACTTCAGATAAAATTAATCATGCTGAAAGATCCGTTTTACGTCAATTGCCGTTCCTCGCTCGTACCGGTGCATCCTAATGTTGCATCCATCCTAACAAATGACGCCATTAGAATGATCTCTTTCATAATGGTGTTGTAGCCGATTCCAGGCTACCATGGGGGAGTCCAAGATTTGGTCACAAAACCGCGATTAACGAAATCTTACGCAAAAACAGAAGCTACCACAGAGTGCGCGAGATGCCCAAGATGCCCCGACCAGCATGAGCAACGACACACCACAAATACACATTACAACGATGGTCAGATCCACCCGGAAAAACCCTTCGCAACATACATGTCTGACGTCAGTGTGGAGCGACCAGGACCAGGTTATATAAACCCGGAACGCATCCTTCCGGGGGTGGTGATGGCTGCATCCGTTTTCATGCCATCGTTGGTTAAAAGAACGAAATTTAAGAGGTGGGGGGGTATGAGTAAGGGAGGGAGAGAGGGATGTTAATATTTAACTGCAATCGGTGCTTGGGAGATCGATTTGCGAAGGGA
Source organism: Anopheles culicifacies (assembly GCA_000473375.1). Classification (NCBI taxonomy): domain Eukaryota; kingdom Metazoa; phylum Arthropoda; class Insecta; order Diptera; family Culicidae; genus Anopheles; species Anopheles culicifacies. The sequence continues at coordinate 1,961 of KI422913.1, read as the reverse complement.
GTTTTCGTTCCGCTTTCTTTGAGTTGAAGTTAGGAAAGGGTTCTTATACTGGACGTACAGTGTACCTTCTGACCCCGATGGTGAGCGCCGGTGTGAGTGTGTCATGTAATCAATTTCCAGCCAGTTTGCAGCTGCGAGTAAGCCTACACACACACACATACACACACACAGTCAAGCGTACTCGTAATCCTACCGCAGGCCAGCGGGTTCCGTTCGATTAATTTAATTTGACGTCACCAGCCGGCTGTTATGTTGTCCATCTTTCGTGAAAACCGCAACAGCTTTTCCGGTACATTTCCCTTCCGTCTTCCGTGTTTCGTACGAGCATTCGATTAAAACTTGACAAGTTTCAATGGTCGACAAGGGGAACATATCGCGGGCTGCAGCCAATTGACAGGTGAATATTGATACGGGGAAAATAAAAAGGAAAAACTCTCCACCCTCCCGGTTAACAAGTAACGCCCGCATGACTGGGGAGTGAGAGGAGGGAAAAAATGAGACTTTTCCTTAAATTATTTTTATCTATGTATGGTCACCTACACACACACACACACACATACAAACGGTCGCTATTGCTTACCCTATGCTGTCAAAGTCAAGCCCGTCCGTACGCGCAGGATATGCCTCCGAGAGGTCGCCGTTTGTAATGGGATCAACGCGGGTAACGCAGGGTAGCTAACGAATGAATGAATTTTTCAGCACCATTCTGGTCCCATTCCGATGTGGCCTTGTTTTGGTGATTAAAGGACGACGGTATGGGACGAATGGGAATAGGCGAGTGACGTGCCGAAAGACTGACCGTTTACTAGTTACTTCGCTGCTTCCATGGGGAGAATTGTTCAATCTAGTCCAATCATCGAACCCGCACCTGATAATGCGCGCGTCAATGGATGATTAGGTAAACCAGCTTCACTTACTGGATGCTTTACGAAGAGTAAGAGTATGCCACTTTTGTTGCTCCTTCTCTGGGGGATTTTATTTTATTTATTTTTTTGCAACGTTTATATAATCACCCCATCCCCAATCGGCTGACTCGGATGCTCTCGAGCAAAATGGTCAATGAAATGGAACAGCATGCGAAAGGACTTTTCTGGGAATGGTTTAAAATAGAATCCCATTGTAGTGGTTTTGCAAATGGAAGGTTCTCGTGGAAAATAGAATACTTGAAGCATTCTGCATTACTCCTTGCGTCACAGGATTTGGTGTTTGCGCTGTAAAATGCTCTCAAGATGTAAACATGTTACTATCGCTTTGGATGAATAATAATAAATAATTGCTTTCAGTAATAAATTCTGAGTTCTTGCGTATCTTAACTTGCTAAATGTGAGAAGCAAACAAATATGTTGGTAGTCATTTTCCCATTTTCCTTTCAATTGCGTTTTCCTCTCCCTTCCTGCTGTGAGCCTTTGCTGCAGGAAGGGAAGTATGAATGAAAATGTTCACAATATTTCTCACCCACCCGGTTGCTATGGGTGAGGAAGTAAATTGAACTCGCTATCGAACTGGGGAGGGGTGGGAGGGGTGCGTTACGCTTGCATCCCCTTTACATACTAGGGTGGCTAGGTGGGCGCACCAAAACCACAACGATGCTAATTTTAATCGCAACTGCTCGCGTACGTTTGCCTACCGGAATTGGACGTCATCGTTGGATCATCACAACGATGCGATACACCGGAAGTACCAGGAAACCGTCGGCAACGGTGCGAAAGATGAATCGCAAATCGAATCGAAGATTCGGCAAACGATAGGCGGCGGGCAAATGATTTCATAATTACTTTCGGTTTTGACATGTTACATAGGGCGCAGGGACAATGCGTTTTTAGCGCCACGGCACCAGGCGGACACCCGATGACGCTCGCTCGCTCGGGCTTTTCGGTTGCGAGAAACGTTCCAGTTGGGTGATAATTTTTGGGGTGAAAGTATTTTTAAAAATATTGCATTCATACTTAAACGGTGTGTTA
>AXCM01001606.1:0-39807 GCA_000473375.1 Anopheles culicifacies | reverse complement strand
GGTGCAAGTGAATTTTAAATGCCTCGCTTTGGGTGGTGTGTAAAACCGATCCAAGAACATGAAAGTGAAAGTGTTATATTTATTTGGAAACATGGATAGGTTTCACACTAAATTGTGGCACATGTGTACAGCTTCTACGCTCATGATTTATGGAACCATCAATTTTACGGTTCTGCTGATCGCAGCTGTTGGGCGGATCAAGGACCGCTTCTGGTTGCTAGGGTAACCACACTCACACACATCTGGTTTCAATTTGATTCTGGCGGTTATTAGACAAAGATATTTGCTTCAATTTGCGATTTTAGATAATTTTAAATGAAAATTTTCTTCTCACGAGTAGTAAAAACAACGCATTGGAACGAAATTCCAAATTCGTTTTATTCCATTGCCAAACAAATGAACCAATTACTACAAAAGCGAGCAAATGAAAATTAAGCAAAATAAAAGTTTAAAAATCGCCACTTTGACAATGGCCAATGACGTCATCGCAGGTTGCTAGATTTGTGATTTGACTGATCCGCTTCCACAACGATAAACGGGTATATCCACGTGCAGTGAGCGCATTCGTTGTAAAGCAATCGTACCGAGTGGTGTGCTAAGGCTGTGTCTGTACCCAAAATGAGCGAACAACCAAACAACAAAGTACCCTCGTTGGCGGAGTGGACTAAATCTCTCCAACAGTTCCCGTTGCAGCAAGAATACATTAATAAGCTAATTGTAAACTACTTCGTACGTGCGGGCTACAAGGAAGCGGCTGAAGCATTTATGCAGGAATCCAATGCGAAACCAACGATTGATCTTCAATCCCTGGACACCCGTGCGCAGATAGTTGAATTGATTCGAAATGGGAATGCTTTAGAAGCTGCACATTTAATAGAGAAATTCTTTCCCGGCGTGCTCGGTGCTGATCATTTGCTAAAGTTCCAGCTACTACGATTGCATGTGATCGAACTAATTCGTACGGGATGCCTCGAAGGTGCTTTGTTATTCGCCCAAACGTTGCCGTTTGATGGTGCAGAACATACACCGGAAATGAGAGACGAAATCGAGCGCACTCTAATGCTTCTGATCTTTGAATATCCATTGACATGCCCGTTTGGTGCATTGTTGGAGCAAAGCCACCGCGATAAGGTGGCGCGAACATTCAGTGAGACGGTTCTCAAGCGAACAAACGATAGGTTACCTTTAGCAGAGGTGGATCATCTGTTTAAGCTCGTACTATGGTGCCAGGAGGAACTGACCAAGGGAAAAGTTCAGTTTATCAAAATGAAAAATATAGCTACAGCTTTGCTAGAGCTAGAATAAAACAACACATTCATGAAGGAGAACATTTCACGGAATTGGAACTTTTTGCGCAAACACCACGCATGAACTGAATCTCATAATCATCGAACGCGGCCTACTAATGATAGTACTAACCAATTCCCATGGTGCTAATGACGTTGGAGCATGAAATGTTCCATTTTTTTTTTGCCATTGAATCACTGTTATCAACGTTAGCCTAACAACCGGACGACAGAAGAATAAAGTGATGAAAGGGATTTTTTTGTTTTTTACTCTTGTGTTTTGACTGTATGCTGTATTCTCAATTGAATTCCAACTAATACCAGCGGAGTGGTTGAGTTACTTGTTAATTCGAACGATTGAATACGTTTATTTAGAGGATAATTCAATAAAACGTCGTACGAAGCGGAGATAACTGGTTACCTCTACATCACACTCTCATTTTGAGGCCAATAAGCTTTAATCGATTGGAGTATCGTTTCTTCAATGAAGGTTAACGGTGGCGCTACCGCACTTCAACCGGAGGACAAGATAATAAGCTTTTGTCCTTCACAGTCCACGGGTATTAATGGAATCGATTCGCCTCCGCACATTGTAAATAAACCGCAACTTTTGCATTAGATTGGGTCAACAACATTTAGCGACCTTCTCGGTTCGGACTCATCGGTGTACTAGACGTTGAATAAATCCTACTCTTCGTAGTAATCATCGTAGTAAAAAGGAAGGACGTTACAGCTTCCATACCGAAGCTTGTTGACTGTAAATTATTAATTATCTCATAATTTTAAAGGTTATCATCGCCTCCAATTCACCCATAGGAGAATAAAATCATAAACTGTCTTTTTCCATAAGTTGGCCATAATTCACTCACCCGTGTTTGTAGACCTTTTTGTTACGTTCATTTCATCAGCACCTGTTTCAGTAAATCTTTCCGTTCAAATCTCATTGTTTGGCCACTGGTGAGTGAGTTTACATGCGAGCTATTTTATCTTCTTTCTGCAAAGATAATTTTCTCAAGAATAGCTATAAAAAACGTAACATATTTATTATATATCATATATTTGTATCAGGGAATAATATATTAGTCCCGAATAACATTTCGTTCAAAACCGGTCTGCGGTCTGAGCAAAACAACCTGCTGTCAAAATGTGCCGTGGCCCTTCTCTTCTTTCAAATCCGCTAATCGTCGTTAATTTCATTTTGTGCGCATGCTTCGTATTCGCGACTGGCAAACGCGCGTATAAAAAAAAACCTTCCGGAACATACAGCATACATCATCTCACCACCACAAAGGCCGAGCCGTGGGCACACTATTGGTAAACATTTATGCTCCGCTGTGCGTTCCGCAACGACCACATGTGTACCCGTTCGGGAATCGAATGATGTTTTGCATCTTGCCAGCTGATCATTCTCGTGACAGGACGCAAGCTGATCACACCATCACTGCCGTCGTCAGGACCAACCGAACGAAATCGTGACACAAAACTTAACAAATTTAGTGCTGAAAAACAGGCCCACCCGTGGATATTTCGTTAATAGTGCTGGAAACCAGCCAAGCTTGAAGCTGGAATACACTGTGGCTAGGTCGGTGAGTAAACGTTCCGTATACACGACTCAGTTGGAACGATTTGGGTGTTAAACCAAAGGAAAGGGAGCACGAATGTTTACGGACATGCAAACCGCCGACGTGTGCAAAAAAACAAAACCGGCGCCAACATTCATTGAGGTCAATTTGTTTCCGAAGGCAACGTGGAATAAGTTTTTCCTTGGTCAATCTTTACGAGAAACGTAAGCGTCACGGACTCATCTACAATGGGTACGATACCGGTTCTAACTGGAACACACCGAACGTATACGCAACAGGCTAAACGTGATTAACGAAATATGGTTCCCAAGGTGCCCTAATCTGGTCGATTTGTCCGGAAAGACGAACCGAACCGGAGCAATTGCAATACTCACTTCCAACGACGGTGAGAACTTCCGCAGATAATCGACATGTGCGGTTCGTAAATAAATTCGCGTTTTACAATCGTTTTTATCGCCTTGTTGCCGGGAAAGGTAAAAATAAAACGGACCAAAAATACCGTTTCTCCGAGTGAACTGATGTCGTTGTCGAACTCTTCTGATGGTTGGTGAATTTTAATCAGACCAAGCTGGAAAGAATTGTTAATTACGGCAACTATCGACTGCTGGTCACAGTTTCACTTGGGTTGAAACTAAATACGAAAGATCAAACAGTAAAATAGAGAAAATACTTAATCTAGCATTCTTTACATTCTCCATGTGTGCTACTCCTCGATTTACCGTATGCTTTCTAATTTGCAGATTGTACAAAATGAGTGGAAAAGATTCGGCCGAGGTGGAGGCCGCACTCACCGAGAAGTCACCGTCGAAAAGTCCCAACCATGCCGTCCTTACACAGTTAACGCGCCGTGCTGCCATTACGCAAATAGTAACAGCCGTGGTGGCTAACATCACAATCATCTCATCGGGAATGGGCATTGGCTTTCCTTCGATTGCTATGATTGAGCTTACGAATTCCACCACCTCGGTTGTGCTGACGGAGTCCAATGCAACGTGGTTCGGTAGGTTGTATGAATTTTTTTCCAGAGTACCAAGCAATTTGTTTTAACATTCCTTCTCTTCTCGTACCAGCGTCCATCACGTCGATAATGTGCCCGTTTGGAGGATTGCTGTCCGGCTATCTGTTGGATAAGGTCGGGCGAAAGAAAACGCTCTACTTTATCAACATCATATCGATCGTTTCCTGGGCAATTATGTCTTTTGCGAGCCGTACCGATAGCACGACGCTCTTTATCCAGCTAATCGTGGCGCGTATAATAATAGGTACGTCACACAACCAATATGCTTATGTGTCCTTTGCTAAGCTTCACAGTACATCGTGTTACTCCAGAATCAAATGGCCATCGCTTGTCACATTTGTATTTTTTTGCTCTCCCCCTTTTATCAATGTCGCCATTTAAACAGGCATTGCGATAGGCTTATCTAGCACTCCAGCCTCGGTATACGCGGCCGAGGTTGCCCATCCAAATCTACGCGGGCGCCTAACGCTGCTGACCGCCTTCTGTACCGCTATCGGCATGCTGAGTATCTATACGCTCGGCTATGTGTTCAAGGTACGGTAAATATTTATCAAGGAAGATGATTGAAGACGATTTTTTCCCCGAGAATGCAGCCCAGCTGGAATTGTTTACTAATCACTGTTCGTTCTCGATTACAGAATGACTGGCGGTTCGTGTGTATGATCTGCGGCGTGTTTACCGTCGTATCTCTGTTGACGGTGATTCCTTTGCCCGAATCGCCTAGCTGGTTGGTTAGCAAGAAACGGCTGCCCAAGGCGGAACGATGCCTCAAGGTGGTACGTGCCATCAAGGAGGATGACCATCCGGAAATTCGGGCCGAGTTAGAGGCACTGGAACAGAATATCGCACGGTTCCGTTCATCACAGGATGGCAAGAAGTCGAAATTGGATCAGCTGAAAAAGCCGGAAGTGTACAAGCCGCTCGCCATCATGTGCACGTTCTTCTTCTTCCAACAGTTTACTGGCATCTTTGTGATTATCGTGTACGCGGCAAGCTTTTCGATCGAAGCCGGCGTTGCTATTGATCCGTTCCTGAGTGCAGTGTTCGTGGGACTGACGCGTGTTGTTACCACGTTGCTGATGTCATTCATTTCGGACAAATTTGGCCGTCGCCCGCCAGCTCTGTTTTCCGGGTTCGGTATGGCTACATGTATGTTCGGTTTGGCCGTCTGTGCCTTGCATCCGGTGAAGGAAACTTCTTTCTCCTGGATCCCAACGGTACTGCTGGTAGCTTTTATCTTCACAGCCACGCTGGGCTTCTTAACGCTTCCCTTTTCGATGAACGCCGAGGTATACCCGACGAAGATCCGTGGCTTTGCGTCCGGGTTAACCATATTCTTCGGTTACACCATGTCGTTTATCATTCTCAAAATATATCCCTCGATGGTGGAGACTTTCGGGAACTCAAACGTTTTCATCCTGTTCGGTTGCCTCTCCATGTTGGGCATCGTGTTCGTGTACTTCTTCCTGCCAGAGACGAAGGGCCGCACACTGGAAGACATCGAAAATCATTTCCGTGGCAACAAGTCCTCGACCAAACCGGACGTCGAAATGAAGACAATGCTGGCGTCACAACGCGATTAACGACAGCACAATCATCGAACCTGCACACATCCACCAACACTAAAAATGAACAACTCAATGGAACCATGAACTGTGATAAGGCACCGGTACATTAAAGATTATGTGCGATTTGTTTTGTTTTTCGTTAAAGTAACTGTTTAAAACATGAAAAGCGTTTCACTTATGAAGCTTCTTTAGCTACTGCTGGTCGCATACAACGACATTGTATAGAAGGGAGCAATAATTCTACGAGACCACAACACACTGCCTGCAAACTGATATCAGGATTCTAAAGACCACAGGTTTAGTAACTGTAATTGAAACAACTTAAAACTCACTTTATAATATAAAATAAAGACGAATCTATTGCTAAGCTGGCTCGTGGTACTGTTTATCTGGCTATGTAATAACTATCCTCCTTCTAGTAACTACATATTTATCCGACATTTTCGGGAGGTCTTAGCCTGCAATGTCTGTTCTACTTGACCTAGAAATTACCTGGAACAGAATCTAGCACAGCATGCTGTCCTGCCGACGAACGATTTGAGATCTTTCTACCTGTAAGCAAACATGGATAATGCATAGTCAATGAAATCATTATTTAAACAAAATTTATAACTCACCATCTTTGGAGTTCAATATTCTAAGCTTCGTTCATACCATGTGCGTTCTTCTTCCTTTTTTGAACCAGGTTTTTCAGAACTTGTTATCTTTAAATTGAACTTTTGTTGTTCTATTAACACTACCAACACTACACCTTACATACCACCTGTATAGGAATAACAATACAACTTTGTTTGAGGAGTAATCGAGAGCCTTTCGTAATTTATGTTAGAAACACTTTTATTAATCCTTCTGTTTCGTGAACTAATGATTTCAGCATCTTGAGAGGCTCAAATAGTAAAGCAAATGTAGACCAATTGCGGTGCTAGTGAAGGAAATAAGAACACAATTTCGAACTTAAGGATGTAATGTAATGTAATAAAAATTTATCCAGAGCATTAATTGTAGTATGATAAGCTGAAACCAGCCTATTTTTTATACAAAGAATCCCGCAGCTTAAGTCGTGAAAAAAATGAAGCAACAGCTGGCTCACGAAATGTGTCCCTAAGCGTGCCAACTAATAATACACTACTTTTCTTCACACCACTCATTTTCCTTGCGAACTTGTTCCTCTTCCGCCGGGGTGAAGTCGTTCTTAATGTTGAACGTCTTTCGAATCTCTTCCGGGGTTTTGCCCTTGATCATGTTTGCCACCGTCTTGCACGTCACATCCAGTAAACCCTTAATGTCCAAGTAGTTAGCTGCCAGTATTAATTCAAACAAGGTACCCTGGTCCACCTTCAGGAAATCGGCATCCCACGAACTGATGTCATCGGTGCGCTTTTCCTTGCTATCATCATCTTCGACCGGGATTGGATCATCCTTGTGGAAGGTGGCCCATTGTAGCACCTTCCGCAAGATAGCGGAGTTTACGTTCGGCAGCGGTACGGGCTCATCGTCTCCCTCATCCATGCCCAAGTCTTCCAGCATCGTTTTGATGGTCCCGGAACATTTTGCGATCTGTACATCGGTGTCGAAAATCTCACCGTCCGACGACTGCAGTTTGATGATGGGCATTGTGGGTGTGTGTTGGTGAGATGGTTATTGATTCCTAGGAAACACTCTAAAAATACACAAAGAGCGAAAAACAAGGAAATGTTAGCAAACGTTTTTGGCTTCCCGTTGCACGTTCGTTCTGTATTCAATAGTTGGCTATTCTTTTAATCTACCAATTTAGCTAGCAGTCAAGGTAAGAAGTTGGACGAAATCCTGCATATACTTACCGAAATACGTTTGGTCTAGAAAATTTTTCCGTGTTTATCCCGAGGCGCCACTGAAATGAAATAAATTGTTGAACAAGTGATGGCCAATGATATTCGGATCGGATCGTAGGATTTGATGCCGGATCGGAGCAGTCCGGATTCGATTCCAACCAAACACGGTTTATTTCTAGAGTAACTTTGTACAATTTCTTGTAAATAAGCTGAGTTGATATGGAAAAAATCAATTTTATACAATTGATTCTTTTTTTTTGTGAAGAATCAGGACTGTTTTCGTTTTCTAGGGATTCGGAAAATTTACCCCAACTTGGATTCGGATCGGTTTCGGAATTTTCCCATCACTATATGGAACTAAACCAAGAACAGGCTGGTTCACGTTGTTTGTTGACGTTCCTAAAAATGTCATTTTTGACAGTTGATGGAATGAATTTTGGATCGTTTCCCATTCACGATAAGTTTAGCATTTGAATAGACGGTTATTTGTGTTTTTTTGGTATTTTTTTAATTTAACCAATTTTATTAGGTTTATTTTCTTCACACATTTTAGTGATATTGAAGAATGGGTTTTTACATGGCAACAACCGAACATAAAGCGATATTTACTAATTCACAAAAGCGCGCATTTATTGAAGCACCTTTACGATTACGGATCAAACTTTATTAAAATCTTGGCGTTAAATATAATAAACGTACCTTATTATAAAACAAAATCAAACCAAACCAAAATCAACCAGCTTTAACGTAGTCTTGCACAGGGTATAAATTAAATGCAAATGAAGAGAAAAACGGTTTAAATTATGTGCAAAAAGAGAAATGGCTCTTAGAATGACGATTTTTTTCAATTCAATGTTTATAAAATATCACAGTCACAAACAAGATTTACTCAAATACGGTACAGCCCGGGCAGATTATTTGGAACAAGCCATCGTTTATGATGTGGCAGTTTTGTATCGTATCTAGTGTAGTGTCGTTTAGAAATGGAATATTTTTCCACTAGCCCTTCGGCCTTGCTGTATGATGCGATTAGCAATATTGGCCGAGGTTGCAACACGGAACGTGTCATGTTCACTGTCGTCCATAATTTCTAACTGTTCATAAAACGATGGTATGACAGAAATGCACATCAAAAGCATCGGTGGATCGTTTCGGATTTGGATTACAATTAAACCACCCGGGATCGTTACGGAAGCATTGCGAATGGGGAATAAAAACGTTAGAAAGAGAGAAAGAGAAAGAGAAAGGATTATGATATAGCACAATAAGGAATACAATGCAAACGGAGAAAACGAAAATTATTTATCATTTAATATCATTGTATTTAATGCACATATTTGCGTCACTCGTTCGTACGAATTAACCTAACAATCTTCAACAGATCGTACAGTAGATGATCGAATGTTCCTACATAGCGTCTAACTAGCACCTTTATTATCCTGTCAACTGCGCCTAGACGATCACCAAAGTCATATCTGAGGCAACACCTATAGATCTACCATTCCTTTCACCTGATCCATACTGTCGCTTATGGTACAACATCACGCAAAGGGTCGCTTAGCAGAATACTTAAGGAACGTAAACGTTGTAAAACAATGTTTTTGTCTGTCCATTTGACCATTTTGGTAGAGCACTTCCTATTCTCAATCGGGATTCTTTGTGACAACTTCACGAACACGAACAAGCTGTTTTGCACCCTTAAACTGAACGTTAAAACCTGTGTATTTTACGCTATAAGTACAACGAACATTATAATTTTACGGTCGCACATCGGATGCTCTTTGCAAACGGTATCCTCAGAATAATGACAAATCACAGGGGTTTCGCTTATAATCTTTATATGTTGGGTAACTATAGAGCAAGGATGCATGACCAAAAATCTACTAAAACTATGTTTGCAAAAAAGTAATAAAACCAAAATGTAAAATTAATCATATGCAAATCATACGCAGCGGAGTGGGGTGAACAGAGAGCAAAATAAATTCATACTACATTTATTGTATTGTAACGTATTGCCAAATTGAAAACTGAAGTGTGTTTAATTCAATTTTGTTCTTTTTTTACGAAGAAAGATAAGGGAACTTTAAAAAATGTCGTAACACCAACCGGTAAAGCAGCAAACATTGTTTATTTCATTCTAAATGAAAGACTTAATTTAATGAGCACACCACGGTGGGTGTTTACAAAATTATTGTCCAGTGCCATTTTGGGGACATTTTTAAATAAGTAAAACCTAAAACTGAATATGTAATTTACCAAAGTTGTTGCAATGCAACAAATTAACGAACCCAGACCGTGGATATTAAAATAATGCATTAAAACACTAAATAACAGAACCAATCTTCATACGCTTAATATTATACTGAATAATACCAAGGAAATGTATGGCAAACCGTGGGGTAATGCAGCCAATTTTGGTATAGCACACTGTTGTAAATCTTTTTTCAGTTTCATTTTGCTATTTTGTTCAGCACATTTCTGCTCAGCAAATCAGAGACAGAGAAAACAACAGGACCGATCAGCTTAAACTGTACGTTTCTGCTGCAAGAACACGAAATACGAATGTAAGAAAAAAAAAACGGGAAGAAAAACATAAGAAAACAATCAAAATATGCCAATTATATTCTAGAATAATAATAAAAGATTTTTTGAATAATGAAACAAACAAACGAAAGTACATGCGATAAATAACAACTCAACCATGATGAAGTTAATCAGATTTTATACAAAGGAAACCCAAACAGAACCACTGACTACCCCTTCGAATGCACATCGAATAGCTGTGTTTGGTTTGGTGTTACATAAAATTCGATCCCAAACTACTTAGGATGTTGATCGCATCGTTAGCTTCATGTGCGGCATCGGAATGTTGCTGTCGCTGTGGATCGTGTATGGTAATGTTTCGTGTATGCACCAGTTCGTCCGACACCAGACGAATGGAGACAGAGAGAGAGTGGAAGTAGTAGTAGTAGTAGTAGAAGTGGACGGTGGTTTTGTTGTCGATAGTACAAGAAGTTTGCAGAAGGATAAGTTTTGGTTTTGGTTTTGTTTGCGTCAGAAGGAATTTGCGAGACACGTCACAAGTGCGTGAACACAATAACCGAGTCACACACGTTAGGCAGATTGGGTGAGAATCGTAGGGACGATAACGAAGGGAAGCATGCATGCAAAGAATAGGGATACATATTAAGATCACAATCCACGTTACACGGTTATCAATAACTAGATACGCAATAAAAACTAACTTGTTATTATCTACTTGTGACAGTTCACACCTACGCTATGCTTATCGGAACTTAAATAGTCCTCACAAATATAGAGTTATCTGTGTGTATCTGTTGCTCTAAATTAGGACCGATGTCAAAATTCAAATTTACGTCAAGTATTTGTTACAACTGGCAACCATTTCTTTTTATCACCAACATTTTTAAACGGGCAGTCTTTACATTTCGGCCCAATACCGGTAGCATTTTGCGCTACACTTCTTCTGTGTTATGTGTTAGTTGTTTGGTTTTCATTTTAAAAGCTTTAGCAGCTCATTTACATCCACCTTCTACTGAAACAGCACCGTTGACTAGACAAAGAAAAAAACACCACCAATATAGATACTATCCCTAAGTACCTCTAACAAATCCAGAAATCCACGCTCACGGAAATTGTGCAACCGAGGCACATATAATTTTATCATTTGATTTCTCCTTCAAACTCTTGCCCTAACCTTACGTACAGTGTGGGTGTGTTTTTGTGTGAATGTATATATGAATTAGTAGTATGGATTATTTCATGCATTTCCTTTTACGTGCAAGTTACGTCTTGGAGGTTGCACCCGAACATGCAACATAGTTAGTTCGCAATTGTTCCCTACATGAGTGTGTGTGTGTGTGTATATGTGTCTTTTTTAACTTTTCAAGCTCATTTCTTATCGCTACCAATCTACACCAGCAAACACTTTAATCGCGGTTTTTATAGCTTGCAAATATCGTGCTGCGATCGTCGGAAACGAGGCGTATACTTACGCGATTGATTGAATTCCTGCGACCGCTACTATCGGCCGGACCACCGCGCGAAGCACGATCGTCATCATCGATGCACAGATCGGAATCCGAATCCGAGCGACGCGTTGGACCATCCTATGGTTAAGAAGGAAATGAGATAGTTAATATTACATCCACACGGGAACATCGGGCATAGTCTGGTCAATGTTTAAACACTAACCTGCGTCAGCTGCTCGGTTGTGGTGAGCAAGCGGGCCAACGGGCTCAAGCAAACCGGTAACGTCTCGAGCAATGTTGGTCGCGAATGGGTTAGTAATGGTTTCATATACCTAGAAGAAATATTAAATCATTTCAAGACTAATCCGTTCCTCCGAGGAAATTTCTCGCATTTTACCTAGTGTCAAAATTTCCCCACAGCCGTGCTAGTACAGCTTTCTCGTGGCCTCTTCGAGTGCCTCCAGGAGTAGTTGCACCTTCACTATCTGGGTTTTCCAAGTCCTTTTTGTCCCAGGAAGCAAAACAATAGAACGTTAGTACATGGAGCTACTAGTTACAGCTAAATCTTAACAGCCAACTAACAAACGATGTTACGGAACCAAATCAAAGCTCAATGCAGGGTGGGAGGGAGATATAACAAAACACAAAGGGAGGTAACTAATGCTTAGTTTCAGCAGTAATGCATGATTATGCGCGGTGGATTATAATATCGTAAGAACCATCTAATACAACCTTAAAATTATAAAACTATCATCTAGTCTTTCGTTGGCCGTTCTTTATGAATAACAAAAAAAAAAAAACTAGTCTTTCGCGGTGTTTTTAAGCAACGCCACCAACATAATCTGCTTTAAACTACTCAACTTAAGACAACCAAGCAAACATCCCAATGTTCTAAACATGACAAAAATCAATTGAAAATGAGAATTTATTAACGCCTCTTACCAAGGAGCTTGCTCGCCTATTCACCTGCAGTTGACTGAGATTTAAACCAACGTCGATGGACTTTAGAAATTAAAGCAATCGTTTCAGATTGTGGCAAATTCGCGATAAAGCAATAATAAAAACATTATCATGGATTAGTTAAAGGAATGGTGCTTTCTTTCGTTCTATTGCAAATGCATAAGGAGTGTAGGGGAAAACTTCTTCTATAATAAACGTCCACTGCTATACCGTTCTGCGTACGGCATGTGACATAAGCGACATTAGCTAAGCATTGCTTAATCGATAATAATGATAGAAAAGTTTGAAGAAAGCTATCAAACCATGGAAACCATACGCCTTTGCTAAATGTTACATGTAAGCCCATAATACGAACGAACGCAACTGGTAGATCGGGTCGATTAATGAACCACGCACACAGACACACAAACATTCACACAGTGATGCGAAAAACATTGAGGAAGGTAAAAGCATGCAAGATTATATTAGACCGTTCATACTTGCACTACAATGATCAAACAATGAACAAAATTCTACCATGCCGTTGGGCATGCTTTAAACATACCCCAGCTGTGTTCTCCATCGAATTGTACACCTGCTGGTTGCACAGAGAGTAAACGAAAGTTTGTCGTTTGCCGTGAGAACAGAGCGCCAGGCGTACGTTTTAAGTTTTGGTATTTGAAAATAAGAGCAATTTAGAGTATGAGGTACAATAATTTTGGAAACGTAAAAACGGAATTGGCGATTAGCGTTGCGTTCAGTTTTGGTTGATTATTGGATTCACAAAAGTATTGGAACACGAAATAAGGCAAACAATCAGTACAAAAACAAAAAGTTAGGTAAAGTATTTGCGTTATTTAGAATAGAACAGCTGTATGGGCCGGTATTTTCACAGTGCAACACGAAAGTGCAGCAGGTAAAGAAAAGGAACAATATATTTTTTTAATTTACTTACGCTGCGCACGCCTTGATAGGGTAACACTTCCGTTTCATCATCGACCCCAACGCTGTAAAGGCCAGGAAGATAATTAGCATCATTCGAACATTATTATGGCTTGTTTTAGAAGTACTTACGGTATATTTAGCCAATTTAGCAAAAAATTTGCTGCACCGCCCTGAATGATGACTGTCGTAATAACAATTAGCGACGTAGTCGTTAACATTGCCTGCCTTGCGTCGGACACTGTGTTACGAATTGCTAATGCGAAAGACATTGCACCACGTAATCCTACAGAATGTAACAAAACAAAATAACAATGTAGCTTTTTTCTATTGAGTCAACTTAAACGTATCTCCTTACCGGCAAAGAACAGCATGTGCTGAAAGTTCCACGAAATCTTTGGCTTTCTAGCAATATTCAGCAGAGCAGAAAGGGGATAAATATTTACAGCACGCCCTATAGCAGCACACATCTGGCGGGAAAAAGAAAGAATACACAAAGTCCATTACAAAATGTGTTTATGCGCGATGCAGCATACCTGCAGAAACTTACAAATCCGGTAAAAATAAACAGCGGATCGAAGTGATGCTTCGGGAAAGTAAACATGGACACACCGATGTACGAAAAGATGAAGTTTTCGGCTAGAAAATTAAGCAGCTCAAAAATTTGCTTCGTTCGTGTCCGGGAGTCGTCCGAAAGGTTGTTGTACGTGTAATGTGCTTGACATATACCGCAAAACAGTACCGCAACAACGCCTGCGAACAACAAAAGAGTGACACAAATAAACTATCAAATCTATTGCAAGCCCTCTTCCCACCAAACTTACCCGTTAACTCGGCCGCTTCAGCAATCAAAAACGTACTGTAGGACATCAGTACGAACAGGGCCGATTCCAGCAGCGGAAAGTCTCGTATCCGCGTGAACTTGGTCATCATCGCCGTGACGCAACCCATTGATGCCCCAATTAGCAGCGAGAAAGCAAACACGCTGAAAAAGTCACCCAGTGACCGGAGAAACGCGTGCCCTTCGAATTCACCATTGCTCGAATAATGCTCGCCGTAGTTTTGGATGGCACTGTTCACATCGCGATCACGGAATTGTTAGTTTGAAGCTCAATATTTTCATACCAGTGTACTTACCCACTGAGAACGATCGCAACAGCATCATTCAGCACACTCTCGCCAAAAACAAGCGCGTACAGATTAACGTCTACGTGCATATCGCTAAAGATTGCTAAAATTGTAAGCGGATCCGTGGGAGAAATCAGAGCTCCAAAGTATAACGTATCCAAAAACGTGAAGCTCGACTTTAATTTTGGCATTAGCTGGACGAATCCGTACATCAGGGCGCCTATCAAAAAGGCCGACAGTGTCGTACCGATGATGGCAAACATTAAAATAGCTCCAAGGTTGCGGAAGAAGTATTTCTAAAAGGGAAATCAATTTGATAATTTAATTAACAAAAACAAATAAAAATTGAGATGAATTACCCGCTTCAAACTGTAACCGGCATGGAATATGATCGGAGGTAGGATAATGTTGAAAAAGATTTCCGGATCGAAGGTAGCTTTCAAATCTATCTCGTTCTCTTCCACATTACCTAGCTCGCCACGAAAGCTGTACGTGTACGTTTTGTTTGCCTTCACCGGTTGATCAGAGCCGTGCGGAAGATTTCCCGGAAACTTGAGCCATAGTGTGTCCGGAGGGAGGCTTTGGTTAAACTTTGCATCCGGTTCTGCTTCCACGGAAACGTGTATGATTGGTGTGGTGGTTCCTGCATACCGGATAACGGCTCCCACGATAAGGCCTAAGGAAAAGAGGAGAAAAAAAACACAAAAACAGGCATTTGAATGAACTATTATCAGTTTTATACTTTATAACTAATCGCGTAATAGTCACTACCAGTCTGAGCAGGTTTTTTATTATTATTTTTACAACTGCCGGTTCAGCATAGATGAAAAGTAAATATAGCGAGTACATAGTAAACACTGGGACGTCGGACAAATCACACATAGCCGAACAAACTGCCGTTGCGCAAATGGTATTAGTCATACGAACGTCCTCCTACTATCAATGTAAAATGATCCGTTCGACCGTACCATATGGGAAACGATGGCGACGCACTCGTACTATTGATTACAAACCGCGTTCATATTCGAATAATCCGATTTTCCAACAGTCACACATTTCGGTGTAGCGTGAAGCTTAGGGGTTGTTTTGATAACGACAACCTCAATTATTTTGTCGTAGAAGGAAACTGAGTAATGGTTAATTTTCACTTACCATATATAACGGCCAACCCCGTCTCGTGGAGCCAGGAAACACGGCGATGTTTGAACAACCATATCGTTAGCACCGTCAAAGTTAGCAGGAAGGTGTAAAGCAACAGATTGAGCGAATCGATCTGATGAATTTTGTTTGCCTTCGCATCGAGCTCGATATCGGTCGATTCGGCTGTGACGGCTGTATTTAGTAGGCACCATTGGGCTAGCACTATCAGTACCGTAACGGGCAGGAAACGATACCGGGATCGATGATTTTGCGATTTCGTTTGCCGCTTAAACATTGCAATCCCGTGCATGGCCGCACCGTCTGTTACCGTTCGTACCAGATCCGGTTTTATACCGCAGGCTGCAAAAGCTATCCGAAGCCTTCGAAACCCCGACCACTGTACGGGAAGTACTGGCGATTCGCTCGATGGCGAAATGTACCAATCGATTCGTTGGATCAATTTCAATTCCGTGTTATTTTTCACTAGAAACCTACGTCGAGGAAGAATCCCCTAGCACTATTGCTAGCTCCTTTGCCTCTTCGCACGACTCGCCTTTGTTATTCCGTTGTGTGCTGCTTCCACTTCGTTTTGTTGATTAAGAAATTGATAACTTTTTTTTTGCTTTGTTGTGACAGGTCTGTTTTGACACTAGCCTGCTGCTCGAGTCTGCTCGACATGGATGATGCGAAATTCGTGCAGTGCACACTGGTCGATTATATTACATTGGTCAAAATCAATATGTCCGTCTATTCAGTAGTGGATTTTTTTTTCCAGAAGCAGTCTCTCGATGCTGCGAAGTAACGGGTAAGTATTTACTTGCATTTTACTTTTGATCACACTCTATCAATGATGTATACAACAACCCTATGTAAACAATAAGTGGAACATATTTTATTTAAACAATTTCTGTCGATTGTTTCATTCGCTATCAACATTATCACGATGAACAATTAAAAAATAGTGCACTTCACTTCCTGTAAACATTGACGGGCAATTACTTGCGTGCGCGCGTACGGATAGCATGGAGAGATCGACAATGATTCGAACTGAATTTATGTCTAGATACAAGCTATATTTCCACGTCCAACTGCTTCGTCACATTACTATCCGCCACCTGACGATTGCCCCGTGGGTGGAAGGTTTGCACTAAGCCGTTTTCTTTGCGTTGACGCCATCGAGGGTGTGGGAGGTTTGGCAGCCTATTCGAGAGAGGGATCAAATAGGAGGAATTACACTCAATAAACATCACCAATCCAATGAAGTAAAATAGCCCATTTAACTTACTCTAGCTAAATGCGGTGTGCTAGCAGAAACTGGCCGTGCTGGTACAGTTGCTGATGTAGGACCATTACCGAGCGTCTGGATAGCAACTGGACGTTGAATTTCACGATCTATACCCTCGGCACTATTTGTGCGTGATGAAGATCCGGCTCGGCGGAACATTCCGGAAATCTTTCCTTTAAGGTTGGTTTTGCTCGATCGAATGTCACCTGCCAGACTGAGATCGGAATCTGATCCTTGATGCTACGGATTGGCAAAATTAAACCGATCGATTACTATGTCTACGAAACCACTACGGTTAATACGCCATACTTACAGAGTAATCGCTTTCGGTTCCCTTGCTTCGGGTGAGGCTTAAGCTGCGCAGTTTACCCATAAGGCCACGCTTCTTCTTTCGCATGCGAGGCATATCACTTTGAGTCGAACCGGTCGATAGACGCGAATCAAGGCTGGAATCACGGCGCATCATGCCGTAGTCGGAGTCGATCGATTGCAGTGACGACATACTATCGTCACCTTCTCGCCAAATAAGCTAAAATGAGGAAACAAACCAATCGTTACAGGCACATCGAACATGTTGGATGGTAAAATATATTATTCTTGTTTACCCCCTGCTGTTCAGCCTGCATTGATTGATCCAAGGAAAGACTCTTTCTGTGCAGGCTGCCACCGTTTCGGTTAACCCTGAGCACCGGTCGTCCCGGTGAGTTTTCGTGCATCGCATCATTTTCCTGGGATGCAGCCCTGAAAATGAACATAACGTTAAGTCCCACTTAGTTTGAGCTAGCGAAATGCCAGACCCTTGGAATGGAACATTCTTACCGTCGCATTCCTCCGCGGCGTGCTCGTTCTCTGTCTTTTTCCTCATCGCACATACGTTGGTAGCGTCTCAGATCTTCGGATGCATCGGCCAGCCTAGCTAATACTGTAGAAATCGACTGCTGTGGCTGTGAGCCTCCGGGTCCCGGTGAGGGACTCTTGTGACGCATAGGCGGTGTTGGAATGGGTGCATTAGCAGTGATGGTCTGTGAAAAATAAATGGAGAGTAATTTTAGATCACCTGATAGTAGATGTCCACAATCTCGGGCTTGTGCTACCTTTCCAGTGCTTGTCGTGTGGGAATCCTTTGAAGCAACCTTCTGCAGTTCTGGTGCCAACTTCACCAGTTCGTCCACCGTTTGTAGCAACGCTCCTATCCGTCGGTCACCCTCCGCTTCTAGTCGCTTTCGGGTCGCATCGAGTCGCTCCCGTTCGTAACGATCGCGATCCCGGCGCAACTTTTCGTTTGCCGTACGCAGCTTCGCATGAGCATCACGCAGCTCCAGCAGATCGCTCTGCAATTCCGTCACCTTACGGCGACCCTCTTCGATCTCTTCTTCGGTTGTCTTTTTGATTTGATCAATCTTGCGTTTCGATTCGAGCTTCTCCTTGTCTCGTTCACGTTCCACCTCGTACAGCGTTTGGCGAAGATCGCGAGCCAGAGTTGACGTTTCCTGCACTAATCGTTGTAGCTCCTCGCGCTCTTTCTGCCAGGATAGTTCTAGCCGCGTTTTCGTACCGGGTACCTTCGACTTTCCGCTTCCCATAATCTTCTCCTCTTCCAGCTCGTTAATTTTTGATTGCATCTCAGATATTTTGATTTCGGACGCACTCAGCTCCGACACCAGCTCCGTGCGCACCTTGCTAGCCTCGAGCCGCGCCTCGCTAAGTTCGTCCTCGAGGCAACCAATCTGTTGCTCCAGTGCTACTATTTTGGTCTTGTCGTCATCATCTCCGCTGCTGCTGGTGACGGACGCGAGGCTGCGCCGATTTGCCTTCATATCTCCGATCTGCTTCTGGGCAGCTTCTACCAGCTGTTTGAAGGTATCACGATCGCGCTTAAATCGTTCGCACTGTCGCTGCATGGCCGTCAGCTCGTTGTGCAGGTTGGTCACCTGTTGCTCGTATCGCAATCGCGTCGCAGCGACTTCCGATTTTACATTCAGCTCCGACGCTTCTAGCCTGTGAAAAGGAAAGGCGAACATGTACATCTAATACAAGCAGAACAAACCTATGCTCACAAACCCACTTCTTATAAATGTTCTTCAGCTCCTGCTCTAGATGAGCGTTGTGTTCGCTTAACGTACGCTGAGCCTTGTTGATGCGTTCATAATCGTCCAGCTTTCCGCGTAAATCTTCGTTCTGGAATAAGTAAAGAGAGGTATTTTCATTCATCGGAACATTTGTCCACACTTTACCACATACGTCTTTTTTCAGCTGATTAACTTGGTACGCGTTCATTTCGCTTTCTTTGGTCAGTTTTTCAAAATCATGCTGTTTGTCTTCCAGTGCCGTTTTCAGACGATTCTTCTCTAGTTCGATTCCGGCGTACCGGTTATCGTTGTTTGTCTCAGCGGCTGTCAGCTTTTTCTGCACTTCCACCAACCGACGACTCATGTTAGTGTTTTCCTTTACGAGCCTTGACTCGATCGCTTCCGCTTGAAGTAGCTTGTTCTTCAGCTTATCGACTTCCTGCGTCTTTTCGCGCTCCGATGCCAGTTGCGCCTTTACGACTAGATGGTCCTCTTCCATGGTTTCATGCTTTTGCAGTAACTCCTCAAACTTTCTGCTCTGCTGATGGATCTCCGCCGTCAATTCTATAGGAGGATAAGAAAAATGTTACAAAAATGTTTTTTGCTTCCTCGTCTGTTGCTACGTTCTCTACCTTCATTTTGTTTCTTAAGATCCTGCAGAATCTTCGTCGATTCGCTATCTGCTACTCCGGTAGTAGATTTACTCTTCAGCGCGGACATCTCTCGCTCCAAACTTTCTTTGATAAGTTCAGCATTTTTCTTCGAAAGCTGAAGCTCCTTCTCCAGATCACTGATGCGATTGTCTAGTTTGGTCTTTTCCTTGCGTAGCTTTTCCAGATCCCGCTCAGCGTTGGTATGTTTATCCTTTTCCGTTTTCAGTTGTACCTCGAGCAAAGATTTGCTAGATTCTGTAGCTTTCATCTGAGTTTTGTGCAAAAAATATAGGATTATATACTGTCCACTTCTTTTACTTGCCCATACTTGACAACTTACTGTAGAATTGATTTTAGCGATTTTATCTTCGAGCGTTTTAATCTTCTCATTCTGCTTTCTGTTTTCGTCTTCTAATTTTTCCACCGTACGCTGTGCTTCATTTAACTTCGAAGTTTGCTGTTCAAGAGTTTCTTTTTTAAGCGTGCCTGAAATTAGCATGGAAAACAATTATGAAACATCTTCAATCTTCACCATCGTTCAACTACAGCAAATTACTTAGTTCCGTTGTAAGTTTATCCCGCTGCTGCTTAGTATCGGTCAGTTCTATCTCGAGTTGTTTCTTTTCCTTTTCTAGCGCAGGAATATTCATGGCACCCGCTTTCCCGACCAAAGCTCGCAGCTCATCGATTTCCGTTTCACATTCTTCAATCATTTTCTGACGAGTGAAAAGAAATTAGTTTGAATGTTAACCTTAAACAAGCTAGGACAGCAATCACTAGCTTCTTACCTTTAGTTGTAATTTTGTGTGCATATCTGTCGGGTTCTTCGATAAACGTGTTGGGAGTTGCGCGGTAGACTCTTGTACAATCCGTTTAAATCGCACCTCCAGTTCATGTTTTTCCTTCTCCAACTGGTCGATGGAATCGGTTAGCTTTTTCTTATCTGCCGCAGACATTGTTCCGGTTGGCTTCTGTGCGGTCTGCAGTTTCTTGATCTCTGCCTGATACTTTTCATTGTCTTGTTCAAGGCTTTGAGTTTTAGCTCGCAATACGGTCGCTTCCTGCTCGATCACCTGCAGCTGTCGCTTCAAATCTTGCGCCTGCTGTTCGGTGAGTGCATCAAGTGATCTATAAGAAAAGAAATATACGATCATTACTCACAATGATCTTGCAACTAATGCCGTGCTCTTAAACTCACTTTGCCTTGGACAACGATTTACCACCCTTGGACTTAGCCAGCGCCATCTCTGCTTGCACCCGCTCAAACTCACGGTCCTTTTCGATGAGCTTTTTCCGCAATTCGCTTATCTCATCTTCCATGACAGTAATCTTCTTCTCTTCCAACGGATCCTTCACTCCTGTCTTGCTGCCTAGCGATGATGGTATTTTTCGTCCCAATTCCTTCGTTTTCGAAGCAAGATTTTCCTGCAAATCTTTAATCTGCTCCCGAGCATGTTTGTTCTCGTGCTCCAACTCCTCCATCTTGCGCCGCAGAACAGCCATTTCTTGCTCGTTCAGTTCCAACTGTAAGCGTAGCTCAGCGGGATCTTCTTCGTCGGATATTCCTTCATCCTTCTCAACAGGAGTAGTGTCCGTGTTGGAGCGTGATGTAGGTGCTGGGCTAAGTTTTCTTGCCTTCGTGAAGATACTGCTCTTTGCTGTAATGAGAAAAGCGTTTAAAAAAACTGATAGACTTTAAGCGAAATTGCATACTTTTCGCTTTCGACGCCATCTTCTTGAGCTGCATCACCAAAGAATCGTTCTCGTCTTCCACGCGTGACGATTTGCGGCGCAAATTTTCCGCTTCTTCCTCGGCATACTTTAGCTGCTCGCGAAGATCCGCTTCGCGTTCCAGCGAATCCTGCAGATCCCGCAGCAACTGTGCCGGATCTTCCTGCGAACCACCTCGTGTTAATGAAGCGCGAGAAATCTTACTATCGGCCGAAGTTGATTTGCCAATGTTTCCAAGGCTGGGAGTTTTCTTGGTCGGTGATGTGGGTGTCGAACCAGAGCCAGCACTCTCTAGTTCCGCCTGTAAACGACGTGCCACTTCGTTCGAAACGTTCAGTTCGTCTTCGAGCTGTTTTATTTTTGCTGCCAGATCGCCACTCGCTCCTAGGGCGGCCTTTTCCGATTCGAGCTGCTCAATGCGTCGATCCGATTTCTTCAACTTAAACGACAGTATGCGACAGTTCTTTGTAGTCTGGTCGAGCTCCTTCTTCAGCGACGCATATTCATCAGCCTGTTCCTCGCGGAAATTGTCGTGCATTTCTTCTATCTCCGTTTCCATGTTACGCATTTCGCGCTTGATTTCCTCATTCTCATCCATCAGTTCCTCGCAGAGCGTTTCTGCTTGTTCCAGCTTCTGTCGCAGTTGCTCCTCAATGCCTCGGCTACCGCGAACATTCATGTCCGCGGACATTTCTTTCAGTTTGGTGGTAAGGAATTTTTTCTCATCCTGCAGGTCGTCTATGAGCTGCTTCTGCTCATTCACCTTCTGCTGAAGCTTCAGCGCTTCGGAAGCTGCCGTCTTATTCGACACGGTATCAATCGAAGCGAGCCGCCGCAGCAGGATGTCACTCTTGTCGCGTTCCGCTCGTTCTGCCCGTGCCTTAACCGTTTCCAGTTCGCGTCGTAAACTTTCGTTTTCCTCTTGCAATTCTCGAACGTCGGTATGGTCCACAATGGTTGCTTCCGTTGTTTCGGTTGTTTCGGTCGTGATCGAATGCAAATCATCGTCTGCTTTTGCTTTTTTGTCTTTGATCGATATGAGAAATTTAACGTCGTCGCTGCTAGTACTGGGAACTTGTGGTTCACTTGCGGGTCGTGCACTCTTCGGCTGGAAAGAAGTTATGGATGGGGTCGACTGGGTCAACGATAATTTAGACGACGACAAGGACGACGACGTTGACGATGATCCAGTAGAGGATGTGAAAGTGGTAGCCTGCGCTGGGGCTGGCGCATCTTCGGTTCGTCGCCTGCGAATGATGCTTTTCGTGGTACCAGTTGCATCGCTACCATGGGATTCCTTAGAAGTGTGAGCGCTGGGTGTAGCAGATGTGTTTGATGGCTGTGATGTGTTAGCAAACGAAACCGTTGGCTTGGAACTGCTGGCGGTCACCTTTGAGGCGTTTGTTGACGTTGAAGAGGAGGAACTGGTTGCAGTGGAATCGGGTGTATCTGGAATGGGTCTACGTCTTCGTCGTTCGATTTTTTCAACCGTTTCTGGTTCCGTTTTGGGTGGTTTCAGAACAACTTTCGCCGTTACTACTGGTGGTTCATCTCTGTTGGTGTAGAAAAACGTAACATATAGCGATCATGCCGCCAGCC
Source organism: Anopheles culicifacies (assembly GCA_000473375.1). Taxonomy (NCBI): domain Eukaryota; kingdom Metazoa; phylum Arthropoda; class Insecta; order Diptera; family Culicidae; genus Anopheles; species Anopheles culicifacies. Next base: position 17,063 of record AXCM01001606.1, on the reverse strand, counting down.
TAATCCTAGCTACTTACTTTTCCTGTTTCGGAGGAACGGAACGCTCTCTGCTCGTTTCACGTTCTATGCTCCCCTGTCGTTTTATCAGATTTAACTTACGCACACGCTCTGCCAATGAGTCACCCTTCTCAATCACAATGTCCGCGACACTATCTTCACGCTTCTGTAACTCGGCCTTGTCCTCCTTTTTGACACTGTCCACTTTCAAAATGGGTGGCAATGGTGGCCTTTTGATGGTAACTGTCGTCGCGTTAGCCTCTTCTAGCTGGAAGTTTGAAAACAGATAAAAATAGTATATCACTTTAATATGTGGTCGTCCGTCCTAAGGCAAAAACCGATATCCTGCGTTAATTACTAACATTGTCGAATGTTGTCGTATGACGTCGTCGAGGGAGCGGCAAGTTGACCGTAAAATCGGCCTTAACTGACTGCAGAATGTTGTCCAGATCTGGCGTAGAGGCCCACGAAGCTGGACGTTGTTGAAAGTTTTGAGCACTGCCAGAACTACCTCCATTGTTACCGCTACTACTGGGACTGAGCAGATTCTGTGTAGATGTCCAGCTTCGGACCGGTTTGTCCAGTGTGGTGCTGCTGCCACTATCACGATTGCTGTCGACAGAAGTTTAAGATGAAGTTGCATAGTTATCTTTTGCCGAAAACGGATCACCATCTTCACTCACCGTGACTGGGTTGAGCCTGGAAGAACCGGTGTTGAAGCCGCTATATCGTCCCCATTACGTTTGTTTCCGTGCTCTTTGTAGTCCCGAAAACAGCGCTTACAACGCGTCGGCCAGCGTACTTGCGGATGGAAGCCAAGCGGGCATAACTGATCACCCTTGGCACTTGGGAAAAGGTGCGACATGATCACGTCTCATTCAACAAACTTCAATGCTCTAGTTGTGGGATGGAATTCAATGTGTGGAATATAAAAAAAAAGGAAAAGAAAAAGTAAGTTCCCCATTTGCATTTCGATAGCGATCGGTACGCATTGCCCGACTTGGCGTGCAATGTGGGCACGTTTGATTACAAACATATCGCTAGCGCCAGACTATTAATAGTCTTCGGCGACGCCACACCCACGTGTTTTGGCGGGACCTTGTGCACTAAATTGTAAATTATTTTTATCGTCTATGCTACTAACGGAGAGTTTGCTGAACTGATCGATTGATCATATGATCGATTCGGTTACATTTTTGTTTAATCTTTTGTTGCATGTTTAAGAAGATGTATTCTTCGTTTATACTGCTTTCATTTAGCCGTTAATCGATTCTCAATTTCTTAGCATAGAGCTTTGAAATCGAATGGTAAAAAATACCTTCTTTTTCTTGTGCGGTTTACTAGCTTAATCAACCAGGCCATGCCTAATGATTAACTATCTGTGACTTACATTATTTATAAGCAGAATAATCATTTCTATCATAGAAGCAGCTCCAAGATCAATAGGCTTAATATGAATCGAGCTAAGTCGTAGATTACAAACCAGCCACAATTCAGTTGAATCACGAAGATTTTAAAATAATTATTATTAAATTAAAATTAAATGCTTTTTATATTATTGTGCTTTAAGAACAAGACTTTTAAAACACTTGATTTATTTTTAAACGACGCTTCAATATTTGTGGAGCTTTAAGTTGTAGCCAGTAGCCGAGATTTGAAAGTTGTTTGACTAGAATTACTTGTGTTTCCCTTTTTTAAGTGTAAATAATGAACGTTACATAATAAATGATAATAATAAATAATAAACGTATAATTTTAATGAAGGTTAGTAGTATTTACATAATACATCCTTGGTAATCGTTTAAAACAACAATCGATAAAAAGTCAATCGATAAAAAAACAATCGATCTAAACCAAACAATGCCTTTAATATGATACAGACTGGTTTTAGTTTACCGGTCGATATTTGCTAGATTGTTTAACGAAGGCCGTCTTTAGATTTAGACTCACAAAATTCAAACTGTCATGGATCCTCCGTTTCTCACGAGCGACCATGCGTCTCCATCTAGGGAGTAACGACGTAAAAGCTAACACAAAATTTTAATTAATGTGTTACCAGCAAAAAGCATGTTTCTTAATGGCTTGTACGAATATATCTTACAGGATGCGCCTCCGTCATTCACCAAGTTCGTGAACCTGCGTTCCATCTACAGCACACGTGACGATGTGCCGCTGTCACAAGCAACATCTTTCGCAAACGTCAACTCTGATCGGGCTTTTAAAAATAGAAAAAAGGCTTACCATCGTTTTCCGTATCGTACATCTCGGTCCACCGTAGTGGTCAGCGAATGATGGATACATGCACAACAGTAGGTGACAAAGAATTTATTCGATCCACGTTGTTACCGGTTTTGAGTCGCTTTTCTTATACATCCATCGTGTATCGAAATGACGTAGTTGTATGAGTGCGGAAAAAGATGTTTAAAATTGAATCAATTGTCGGACGAGATGTTATTGCACGGTCAGGTTCTTTTTGCCACTATACTTTTCAAACAGATATAAACAAGTACTGTTTGAATTAAATAAATCATATTTTATTTATTACTGGTGTTCAAACACAAAACCAAAATCAAACTTAAATTTGATGCAGTTTATTATAAATAATATGGAGGATATTATTTGAAGATGAAGAGTCCTCCAAAGGCAAATTATTAGTAGCGTAGTCGCCAAAATATATTTCTTTTCCAATAAATTAATCGTTTTCAAATATTTTAATTAGTACCGTATTATTACTCGTGAATAATATTGAACAAAACCAATTAAAAACGTAACATACTTTGGGGAACGCGGAATGATCATCAACCGAACCATGTGCGACAGTAATTTCCTGAGAATTCCATAAAAGATAGATCCTCGCACGTGTGCGCAAGGAACAAAATGTGTGTGCTACATCTGTGTAACTGACATTGGCCTCACGGAACGCAACAGATGTTCCAATATTTTGTCCCCATTTTCCAGCATGCCCTAGTTTACAGCGGGTCGAGTCCACTAACAGGTTTCCATCAACACTTTACTATTAGTGCCGCAATGTATCGCTCTCTTCGAACGGGCAGGCGCTTCTTCTTAGAAACGCGTGCATGGGAGGAGTTGTGAAATGTGTATTGGGGACTTTTGCTAGATATTTTCCCGCATGAACGCCAGCACCACAGCTAAAGAGAGATCACTTTTCACAACCACAGGATCAATGTGATTGTTTCAGTACGGGAAACTCCTGCAGTTCAGCTCACACATATACATCGAGGCCACGACGCGCTCGCCTTGGATTGCGTAACGAGTAATACAGACGAGAGCAGGCGTACGATACCGCCGAATTTGCTGCTGCCCCCCATTTGCATGGATGGTATGGTATGCCTATGATTTAAAAATATCTTCCGCTGACTTTCTCTCTTTCATGCTCTGTGGATGAGGCTGGCTTCTTCCAATTCACATAATATACTTTATCCGATTATCTTCGCAAGGAAACGGTCGCCGACGACCCCGCTTACGATGCGCGTCTACGATTGCTAGTGCGTGTGCTAGTGTGTTGGTACGGAGTAACTCTGGCACTCTGACACAAGCCAAGCACACGGCAGAAAACTCAATACCGAAATCGCACCCTTCCGTCAATCCGTTTGACAAAGAAAATCCGTTCACTTTTCACAACCATGAAAGATTTGCAATTACTCGCTGAAGAACCACCCGAAACGAAACCACCTTTCTTTAGCTAAGTAACTGATCTTAACCGCTAGACAATAGTAATGATTAATTTCTGGAATCTTTTTTATCACCTCTATAAATATAACTCCAGCTTTTCTCTCACTCTCACTTGCTGCAGGCTTACACGGTGCTGCAGCACGATAATAACGTAGCAGCAGATTTATGGGCACGCATTTCAATTTCCACAAACGATTTTTACACTTTTAGGCTGCACTTAACACGGTCAACGGTGGAAATTTCATCCCAAATTACACTTGCTACTTTACACTACGCTCAGCTCGACCATTTGCATGGTGAAACACTCATTTTTTTCTATTGGATTTTCTTTTGCTCGGCAACAGAACGAGTCATAATGCGGGCAAAAATAAACTAAGCTCCCAATTTTTTCGCACTGGGGGTACTGGTGTAACAACGTCGTCGTCACGGTTCTCAAATCCACCGCCAATGGAATATGCCGATCATCTGCGAACTTTGCACAAGAATTATGCTGCAATGTTTCGAATGGGGATTCTGAAATCCGATATGTGGGTATCCTATTTCGCTGCAATCGCTCGGAAAATTCAATCACCTCGTTGCACGGTTCTGAAGATGGCCGATAGGCTCAGTTACTAAACTGTTGTCACTCTTGCTCTCGTAGATTTCTTTCGTATTCTCTCCTTCGAATCACTGTCGTTAATTGCATACTGTTTTCTAGTCGTGGGGATCGTTTCTATGTTGAACAGGGCAGCAGGGAGTGGAAAGCAATAGCTGTTTGGGGAACCGCGAACTCGTTTCGATCTACGCAGTGTTCGCTTGGCGTAGCCTGATGCGGTACCGATACTCAACTAAATTTAAGCATCACGAACAACGACAGCGAACCGCGGCTCAGGTGGCATATTCCGTGTTCAGCGATACTGCGCAGACTCGGCTAGTTTATCCGCTTGGACATCATGGTGTGTGTATGGCTTTTTTGTGTGCCACAATTCATTATTCTGCATTTTAAACGCTTACTGCTATTATGTGTTTTTATTAGTTTATTTGCATTTCAATTTGCAATTGTTTAAAATTCAGAGTTTGTTCTGTAAATGGGATGCAAATTAAATTTAATTCCATACAGCATTTGACCCTAAAGATACATAGATCCATCAAATGGATTGTTTTAAAAATCTTACGCCTAGTAAATGCACTTTTCCCCTGATTTTTCTTTTTAAAAGATTTGTTTTTCAAACATACATCTAACACGCGTTTGGGTTAGTTTTTCTCATCGCTCGATTGACCTTTGATTCGGATTGGCGTTGAAGTTTTTCGCAAATGAACTTTCCAACGTTCACTAGTTTTGGCAGGTCGATGCCCGTTTCTATACCAAGACCGTGGAGCATGTACACCACATCTTCTGTGGCGGCATTTCCCGAAGCGCCCCGTGCGTACGGACAACCACCCAGCCCCGAAACGGAAGCATCAACGACACCGATGCCAAAGTCTAGTGATGTCAGAATGTTGGGCAATGCTTGCCCGTATGTATCATGGCAATGGACAGCTAGCATATTCACCGGAGCAATCTTTGTAACTTCGCGCAACATATCGGTGAAGGAACCGGGTGTACCTACACCAATGGTATCTCCGAGTGAGATTTCATAGCATCCCATCTCGATCAGTTTTTCCACTACACGGACCACTGCCGAGGGTTTAATTTTACCTTCATATGGACAACCTATCGATGAAATGATAGCCGTTTAGCATTTATACATAAATCATACCGCAAATCCAACTCACCGACAACCGTTGAAACATATCCGCGCACTTTCACGTTTGCCTCTTTGGCGGCATCCATCACGTCTTGAAATCGAGCAATACTTTCATCCACCGAACAGTTGACATTTTTACGAGAGAAGCTTTCTGAAGCTGCCCCAAAGACTGCTACTTCTTCCGCCCCGGCATTGATCTGTAGAGAAAATGATTCACGATAATTTTCGCTGTAACGATCGCAGTTGTTCGTTTGATTTCAGGAGTATATTACCGCTGCTTGGAATCCTTTAAGATTCGGTGTTAGAACTGGATAGGAGATACCGGGCAGCTTGTTAATACCCTTTAACACCTCCGCGTTGTCACCCATCTGTGGCACCCATTTGGCGCTCACGAAGCTGGTCGCTTCGATAGTACGCAGTCCAGTTTCGGACAGTTGATTAATAAGCTCGATCTTGACCGCAGCCGGAAGAATGGTAGGTTCGTTCTGTAAGCCATCTCGTGGACCTACCTCCACAATACGGACCGAAACTGGCTGAGAGATATTCTGGGGAATGATGTAAGCCATGATGATAAGAATGATACATACGGAATGGTTATAATCTCGCTGGTACCGTTCAACTTACCGTCGTGTAAAGACGGTTTCGGGCCAAAGAGGGCAAGAACCGGGTTAAACGCATCATTTTGGTGGAATGTAGGAACTGAAACAGCAGGAATGTTCGGAAATGTTTGTAGATCGTTTGCGATCTTTGTTGTCAACTGGCGATAATTGACGTGAATGAAAACAAATAGAAAAACAGCAACAGTTCAATGTGTCATTGCGAAAAAAATCCACATCAATACCGTTTACGAGACTCAGCTTTAGTTTTTAATATACAGCTGTAAATTATGCTGAATTTGTTACTTTCCTTTTCGCCGATAATTGTTCATTGAATTGAGAGGATTCGATGGAAATAAAGCAATTCATGTTTCGAATTCGGAATGATCGCACGGTGGTTGAGATACATTTCAAAATATTTTTTAAAATGGTTGTTTCTAGTAAAAGCTCACATAATATTTTACCATTTAATTGTTCAACTGTAATATGGAATATAAATTAAATTGCTCAACCTCAAACAATCGATTCTGTTGAAAAAAGATGGAAATAAGCTGTCAAAACATTTGACCGTCGAGATTCATAGTGTTAGCTGTTGTCAAAGGGGAACGTTGCACGGCATTCAAAAATAACCGTCCAAAAAACAACACAAACAACGCGCTGTTGTACCTGTTCTGTGTAAATCATCTTTTGTGCCGTTTGTGAAAGTAACCATTCTTTATCGGTGCTCTGAGAATGTCTAAGCAAACTGATAAGGAAGCAGAAAAGATCATTACATACGGGACGCCGACTTTGAGCGACTGGAAAATTTATCTGCGGAATTTGCAGTAAGTGTATTGTGGTAACAGAAAACCGAACAAGCATCTTGGCGGCTTTGGTTACATTGATTCGTTGTTTCTTTGCTTTCATCGTGGTTTTGCAGACAAAATCCTTCCATTCATAACATGGCAACGCCCGATTCATCATCATCCGAATCGTCCTTTGAGTTGGAGGAAAGTTTCAAAGCGCTTCTGGATCGTAAACGGCGAGAAATGCAAGAAAAAAGAGGCGAAGAGCGGCCGCTAATGGAAGACGACGACGTGGCATCACGAGAGGTAGCTGAAGTAGAGAAAACAGCAACCGGTAACGAATCAACTTTTCTCGAGCAGGACTCGATCAGCAAAATATCCGACACGAGCTTCGAGGAGATGGAGCGAATATGCGCTGTGTTGGACAAGGTGAATGGTTTTGATAACAGTGTTAAAATCCAAGAAGACACTGGAAAACATCTTGCGCCAACTCTGCAGCAATCGGCATCCATTACCCTTGGCGACGTAACACAGCTAGAGGATATCGATGAACCGTCTGGTTTGTGGGAAAACACAGTTCTACCCTGTCTTTCGCCCGTAAAGCGAATGCACATACTAAGACCATCAACGATTCTAGAGGAATCAACGATGTCGGCCCCGGCGGAGGCGTCCAAAAATTCATCCATCGAAACGTACATTTCAGCTCGACAGGGAGCAGAATCTATAAACATAAATTCTGCTACCAGCGGTAGTGATGTATACCGGACTGCACAAGATACATTCGATACGGATTCCTACGCACGAAGCAGCATGTTGGACTCGGGACTGACGAGTGACCTTACCGGGGTCGATAATCGCTCCAATGACCACCAGGATCATCAAGATGGGTACAGCAAGAACTCTACCAGAGAGGCGGATTCGCTAGAAGAAGAGCAAAATGTAATAATTTTGGACAGCAGTGAAAGTGACATTGAAGATGAGCAGGGTAAGAAGGAGTACAAGCAGGTAGAGAATGATACACTGGGAAACATCGTTCCATTGGAATCAATGGTCAGTGAGCGCGATGAAAGCCTTTTAGAGCATGATGAACCCACCTCGTTGATGTATGACGATCATGGAGAATCTGCATACAACTACCCGGATGAAGTTTCAGTGCTTGATGAAATGCCTGATCGCTTTAACGATACGCTAGAGGAGACAGATTTTATGATGAAACAAGGTTTGAAGCTTTTGGCTTTGAAGAAACAACAGCAACAGGCGCAGGAGCATCGTCTCCAAACAGCGCAAAAAGAAACAAATGTAATAGTAAAACCGCGCACGAACTCCGGTTCAGATGATGGATCACGGCCAATGTTACTAACGCCTACGGGTAAAAACGCCATGAAAGCAACACCTCAGGGATCACATTTTTCATATCTGACGCCAACTGGAGGCATGAGCTCCAGATTAAATGTTTCCCATGGAGCTCACAGCGCTGGGTTTAAGCAGGCATTATTTTCCAGTACGGGAAAGAACATTGTCGCAAAGAATCCTCCCAGCGGTGGTGCTGCTTCGGTTGGTTCCTTCAAGAAACCGGTAAGCCGTTTGCCTCATTTGAAGGTGACGGGACGAAAGTTTGACCATATCGTATCACCCATCGGTGCGTACATCAAGAAAACACCCCAGAGCATGTTGCAGACGAAGATCAACTGTCACAATAAAAATCTCATCGATGTACTGCACAGTGAAAATCGAGACAGTGCCGCCAGCACCGGAAGCAACCATGGATGTAAGGAAAATCAAGGCGTTAATCTAAAAGGGTACACCTCGTCACTACCAGGTAAAGGCGTAATCAGTTCAAATCGAGCTCATGTCTTGGACGAAAGGAACGTCGTCCGCATTCCGGGTGGAGAAAAGATGCAGAAGCTGATTAACAGTTCGCCAACGATGGTCATTCGCCACGAGGGTCGCATTAAATATGCCGAGCAAACGGCAGGTAGTGATCGTAAGCTAACGCTCAACATGAGCGCCATGACTGACGACAGTTTGGCCGATTTGTCTGTGCTTTCCAGCGATGTGTCCGTCCGTGTGTTGAAGGATGCAAAACGCTACAATTGAAGATGACCTGAAATTCAACTACTTTTTATACATTATTGAACTACGATCGGATGCTACGGCACTGGAATATAATGGAATAAACTACTAATAACGATTAATTTTCTTTACTTCTTGTAGCTTTTGTTTTAACGTACTGTTTGACCTTGGATTGAACATAGTCATACTTCTGTTTTTTAACCGATGGCAATCGTCTTCGCAATGACGTTTTAGGTGTTGTTTCGAGATCAAGAGATATTTCCTCATTTTGGAAGTAAGAATACGATTCAATGTCGCCCAGAGTAACATCGCTTTCTTCAGAATCGGAATCTTCCGTGACCATACTCCTATTTCGTGTTGTAGATGAAATAATCAGTTCTGTATCGATGGCAATGGATGATGCTGGATTCATCTCTCGTGCAATAACTTTCAGTGCATTATCCTCTTCAAACAAAGATCGTTCAATATCTGCGTCTGGTAGGAAACAAAACATTTCTGGAGCGGAATGCATCGCATCAGCAACAGTAGTTAGTGTTCTTTTTACTTCTGCCGACGTGGTTTCATGTGTTGATGTACTGTGAATTATTGAAATGATATGTAAATTATTACAATTCGTATATAGAGTAAATGATCTTACGTAGGTAAGTGGTTTGGTTGATGAGGTACATTTAACGGAATCGCTACATTCTGCCAGCTTCCTTGAAGTGGAAACCTTTTAAATTTTGGAAAGGTTTGCAATATAGTTAAAAAATACATATTATTTGATAGCACCTTGTACGTCCCAACAAATCACGGCAAACTACGTTAACAATTAAATGTGAATAGCATGTTTTAAGAGTTTGACTGTTGTCTTCTATTCAAAAATTATTTTCTAAAGAATCTGTACTATAAAGCAATAAAAATCATGCAAATAATACGAGTGGAAAGGACGTGAGTTTAAACGGTCAATATGATCATCAAAATGAAATTCAAATAGCTAAACATAAAAAAAAAACAAGAATATGTCAACATGATGTCCAAACGCAAGATCTTTGTGCATGTACTTCATGCCGGTTGTTGTTATGCAAGACATCAAAACAAACTGTTTCTCGCTTGGCAGGTTTGTTCGAGCCGTAATAAAATGTGCATCAAATTGTGTTAAAAAGATTAATTTACTGTCCTTTCAGGATGAGATACGGTCGATCACGTCTGCCGGAACTGCTGATTATTACGGTGTTTGGTATAGGTGGAGGATTTTACGCATTTCAGCCAACTTTTCGGCAATTACAGCAAGAACGCACCGGAAAGCCCACCGCAGCAGAAAACGATATTTCCAAAGGAACATAAGACGACCAACCACCGGAAAGTAAGAAATAGCTGCACAGAACATTATATTCACCTGGGATTACGTTCAAACAATTGATTACATTCATCCGCAGAATGTCAATGTCGACGTTGGCTCGTATGTTTCAAATGATAAAAGGATCTCCGGTTGCAGTGGTCGGTGGAGCAATCGTTGTTACGGGATCAGTAATCTACACCTACCGATCCGTTTATCGTCCATTTGCGATGCGGCGAGAGCGAGCGGAATCGGAAGCGATGGCTAACTACATTTTTCAAATGGAGCAAGCCAAAACCCGGCGACAAATCAATGATAGCAGTTGAGATGGAAGTTGTGTAAGAAGCGTTTAATAAATATAGTGAAAATCTGCCTATTAGTTTGTGCATTGTAATGCCTTCTATGATTTGCGTTCTTATATCGATCACTTTTTTAATTTCCCCTTTATTTGGATTTACAAATGGGAGACAGTTTCTTCTCCTTCTGTGGCTCTGTAACCTCGAGAGGGCCTTGCCTGCCATTTCTGGCTTTTGTGACTTGAATGTACCCGTAACAGGATAGTCAAGCCTGCGTATGGGGGAACGGCCCGAATGGGATTCTAACCTCGGTGCTGGGGAGCAAGTTAATTGATAGTAAAAAATCTAAATGCAACCAGGTGTACCCGGGATAAGGCACTTTCACAGTTTGGAGAAGGAAATGTATCTAACCCATATTTTCTAACGAATCCTCTGTAAAAATAAGCTCACATTAGATTTCTTAGGTAAATCCTTCTAACAATAAGATAAACAAATCTCTGCGAGATAATCCTATATATCAGAACAATAAAAGACGAACAAAAGATGAAAATTCATGTTAGTTAAGGATGTTTAATATGGATAAATTATAACGAATATATTAATAAGAAAGTTTGATCAAATAATATTCAAATGCATGGAGATAGCGTCATCAGCACTCTTTAAGCATAGTCACTGTTTCTTCGCTCGTGCCTCGGTGCAGTAATGGGAAATGTTACGTTTTGAAATAAATTGTGCGTGGGATAGTTTAATTAAGACATTTATTTAAAGTACGCTGCACACGTCGAATGATTCGTTAAACTCGTGTCGTTGCCTCCGCCGAATTAAACACTAGTGTGGTCAGACGGATGAGAAACAGAAGGAGATATGCTGAGCTAAACAAACCGTTTAAAACACACCCATACCATGCTGAATCTAAGCCATGAATGCATTAAGGAAACGATGTTTCCCGGTGGATACCGCCGTGCATATAATTAAGTTATTAACATCCACATGCGCAACCATACGCATAATGACACCAACGCATGAAAGGGACCACGGCCGCCAGAATACGTTGCACTGCCCAAATCCCTTCAATCAACTGGTACAACGGCATGCATTCTTTGGTGATTAACCGGCACCAATCTTTTTCTCGTTCCATCTCTTTTTTCTGGCCGCTTCTACCTCATGCTGAACCCACTGTTGGCCGAGTGTACACGCTTTTACGCGTGGAATATGTCGAGCGCGTTCGGATCCCAAGTCGCCCTAATGCGGCTTAGCAGTGGATAAATGAACGTTATTGTACTCTGATTCGGGTTGATTTGTACACGAGCACGGCCGTTATCACGCGGGCAATAAAGTACGATGATCTTGAACCTTTGCCGATGCAGCGACCGATGCAATATTATTCCCAGCGCTTCGGAGACGTGGCCGGAAGTTGTTTCTTCCTTTCCCAGGAAATGGTTGTCCTTCAAACGGTTGAGTGTTGGATGATATGGAAGAGCCCTGTTGATTGTTGATGGGCTGTAAATCATGCTCCGATAAAGCTGTTGGAGGTGTTTATCATACTGTTCTTATATTACTATTTGAATATCACCTGTTTCTATGGATTTTTTACCCATCTGTTTTACTCATAGCATATGAAACGACCTGATAAAAAAGAAATGATCAAGAAATGACACAGAGACGTTAAATGACGAGGTTTATGTTAAGCATTTTAAGTAACACCAATGATCGTTTGTTTCGGAAATGAATTTGGCTTATCATGAAATGGTAAATCCTTAAGAAATTCGAACGTCGGCTTGATGGGATCGGATGATTCATAGAAATATGTTATCAACACATCGAAAGAAAGGTGCTGCAGATTAAAACAAGTAAAACAGTCATCCTTCATGATGTGATGACACTTGAACGAAATATGTAGAAATTATAACCTTGGAATGTGTTTACATGAAACCCACGTACCGGAAATTCTTCAACATATCTAATGAGGCACGTGTGCAAAGGTCCGTGGGTAAACTACGTCTAATCCCCAACGACACTTTACAAAGATAAATATTTAGGATAAGATGGGTAGATATAAGTATTTACCGTTAAGTATATCACTTATCAAAACCAGACGTCCAATCGAATGCAAAATTGTAATGCGACATGTTTCATTGCAACATTGCACGTACGCCGAGGCGCATGATTCAGTGGCTAGATAGTAATCAATGTGATTTAAAAATAATTACTGATTCCACCGCTGCTAATCTGAAATGGTATGATAAAACCGTCGAATAAATGCTGATCCGGATCAGGGTCCGTCTGTGGATTGTGATAAAATAGCTAACGAACAGTCGTGTAGCAGGCAGTTTTGGATAAGCTGTGCCATCGTTAAACGTTCCGGACAGTATGAGCGATTTTTTAAAGGCACTATTGGCCATCTATCTGGTTGGATGTCTTTCGGGCAGTAAGTTCCGAGTGTAGTCGTAGTAGAAATCGTAAGTTAAACGCGCAATGTGCAGTTTTTGAGTGATATCGAATTGTTGCAGGTTCCAACGGGCAATTGATGTGTTTTCATTGTGATGAATGCGATACGTCGGTAATGGAGATCGTGCAATGTGGACCAAACCGACCCATGTTACCATTTCCCGATGGTTCCGCTCCAACCACAACGCTTCAGCCACCGTCGATACCTACCGTTGAGCCAGAGACTACAACAGTATTGCCACCATCGATTCCAACGGTTGAACCATCTACAACAACTTCAACGGCTGTTCCAGGGACCACAACAGTTGCTACATCAACTGTTGAGCCTGAAACAACAACTCGCTGCCCTCCAAGTGGACCTACCGTTGAACCCACCACAATAACCACTACTCCGCCGACTATTCCTACCGTCGAACCCGATACAACCACCATTACTTCACCAAGTATTCCTACCATCGAACCCGATACAAGCACCATTACTCCACCGACTATTCCTACCATCGAACCCGATACAAGCACCATTACTCCGCCGACTATTCCTACCATCGAACCCGATACAAGCACCGTTACTCCGCCGACTATTCCTACCATCGAACCCGATACAAGCACCATTACTCCGCCGACTATTCCTACCGTTGAACCTGAAACAACCACCATTACTCCACCGACTATTCCTACCGTCGAAACGGACTCAACTACGATCAGTACTCCACCGGGAACACCTATCTTAACACCTCCAACGCATCCCACGTTTTCACCTGAACCGCCCGGATCCAGTTCTCCAGGTACACCAATTCTCACGCCACCGACACATCCGACACCGCTTCCTGGAGCGCCGATCGCGTTTGGAATTGCCATTCCGGTTCCTCCCAATACCACACAGTACGCCTGTCTGTCTGTGAAGCGAACTGATGGTAAGTACTTGATTTTTAGTTACATTGTGTGACATACTTGCTTTGAGTAATCAATCTTATTTTTATTCAACTACAGTTAACAATCGATTGGTCACTACTAAAGGATGCGCGCAGTTGATGGCGAGTGTACCTCAGACTTGTACGCACGCCACGAATGGAGGTCACAGTAGCTGCTCAGTGTGTTTAGGATCACTCTGCAATGCGTACAACTAGATGAATACTATGTACTACGTTAAACATCTAAGTCTTAACTATTTTGCGATAATTTTGTTTTTTGGTCTAAATTTAATTCAAAACAGTAAAATCTCTAAATTTGTGTATAAATAAAAAATAAAGCGTAAAAAATCAATTATCATAGACAAAACATTGTTTTTATCTTGCTTTTTTTTTAGTATAAAGTACAAGTATAAATTATTGCAATTATTTAGCAACAGTAATGAATAAAAATTGAATAATCAATCTGCAAAAATTAACCATGGCAAGTAAATGTGTGTGCTTTTGAACGGCAGTTAAATTAGATTGCAAAAGCACGAGTGAGTGGACCACTCATGTCCACTATACACTCACAATGGGTGCCCCATCGATAACACTGAGTAAAATGAGCAGTTTGATGCTGTTAAATGTTTTTGTTCCCTAAAGGAATAAAAAAGCTGTAAATTTTTTTAAATTTCCAATATATGTTTCTTGTAAGCAAAACATTTAAATTACAGCTTTAGTGAAATAGTATCTTATAAACTTAATTAAATCATGCAATCGTTTCTGTGGCTTCCATTACGGTGTTTGGAATATGTCTATATATCAATTATTAGGAATTCTATAAGAAAATTCTAGAAGGTACATTTAAGATTATTAGAAGGTACTATTATATCATAAGATATGTTCTTGTGTCATAAGTGTTTCGATAAATAACTTCATAAATTAATAACTAAACAATAAAATAAATAACTTTACTATTTTAAACGGGTTTGAGTGTCTTTTTGTTTTAATTTTTAATGTATCTTATGCTGACTTTAATATCTAATTTGAGATATTGATATAAACTCTTTTATTTTTACTAATCTCCTGATAATATATTGGTGTGTGAAGATAAAAAAAACTTCTTCAAAAACAATACAGTAAGAGAAAATCTCAAAACAATCATGTTGCAATGTGTGATTCGTTTGCCGGAGCATCTTAAATCTCTCCACTGTGTTGCACTTGTAGGAGTGCACTCACGGCCAGCACGCGACTACTGCACCGCTCTCAACGGCGCGAGACAAACAGCTTCCGATTAGTTTCCGTTCAACATTCATCCCGACAAGAGGTTACTTTCGCGGCACGATTACGTTTTCGGGTCGCGTCTCGGCAGACCGCGTGTTGCTGCTTGCCGTTCGTTGAGCGCTGGCGTACGATTGCGCACCACCAACCAAACAAGTGACTTGTATGCTCCGCCAAGGCAATTCCAAACTAGTCAGTCATCGATAGAACGCCTTGGCTGACGGAGCGTACGCGTATCTATTTATGTGCGTTTGTGGTATCGGGTATCATTTGAATGGTTTGAGGATCGGCTTGAGGATCTTCGGTGCTTTTCGGTGTGTACGGTGACGACCCAATCAATGGTACAGTGTGATAAGCAGGCAGCTGAAGGCAAATATTTTCTTTACTGACGAAAGGTGTTCAGATCCTGCCAGTTATCAAGTATTCCCGTAAGCTGTATTGATATCCGACTGCTCTAGCCGTCCGTCTGAATGTCAAAGGCTTAGAGCTAACTAGCGGTGCACATGGTGCCGTTGTAAGTGTTTGAAACAGTGTAGGGATTTCGCATAATTTTATACAAACAATTCTTAGCTCCGGGCTTCGTGTGCGACGTGTGATAAGACTTGCATTGAATGGGCGGGTTCTAGTCGGTGTCCGGTAGTGCTTGGGTGGAATATTTTACGCCTAACATGGAGAATAGTTTCAAAAGTGAATCCAATTTCCACCAGTATCTGTATCGTCCTCTTTTTCACTGACCTTGGCAATGGGTTTGTTTTAAATGGTTAATTAACAAGTGTGAACTAAGCCAATTGAAAGCTTTCCAAAAAAACGAAATCTTTTGCGTAATTGTTTAACGCCAACGGGCGAGCTAAGTGCCGTCGATACGTACATACACGTACTACTTCGTCATGTCCACCACGTCCAGCTGGGATGACAGCGTGAAGATGAACAACCCGACCTCGTCTGCCACAACACCGTCCGGCAATACGGTGCAGACCGAGTCGACCAAATGCGGTGGCAGTTACGGTGAACCGTCCTCGCCGATCGCACTGGAGGAGGGCGCGTGTCCACCGATCAAGGTCGCTGCAGAGGAGGAATCGCCATCGCAAAGGCCGGCGACGCCACCTCGATCGTACCATTGCGGGTGGTTTGCACTACGTCCTAGATGGATGGAGCGGTTCATGACGCCCAAGTGGGCCCTGTTTTGGCTGTGCTGGGCCGGTGCCGTGCAAGGTAAGTAGTGAGCAGATTTAGCAATGTGTCCGGTGCGTGTGTGTCGCTAAATATATTTAACGAACGATGAAAGTGTTTCACCTGCGATGTGCGTGTGCCGGTGCGGTTGGATTTGATTGAATCGCATAGGAATACCAATTGTATCGTATTTTGTTGTGCAAATATGTAAGACGTACAGTTACGGTACACAATGCGCCCTTGAAAACGTATAGGAGCTTAATTTGAATTAAAAATTAGAGCACTACGGAATATTAATGCAGTTTGATAAATTATCACCTTAATTTAAACACCAAACAAGGTCAAATTAAAGTGACAGAAAGTAAAATTAGAGTACAGTTTAACGAAATAGTTATTCTTATTGAATAAGAATGTTTACTGTTTAATCGTTTCTGCTAGGTGCTATATTTTAACAAATATTTTAAACAGTGTAAAATAAATTTAACAAGAGCGACAATTACTCTTAGTCAATATTAGTATTGCTAAGATAACGAAGATAATGAATTTAAAAAAAACAAATATGAAGGTTTATAAAAAAATCGTAGCTTATTCGTAAAAATGTTTTGATCTCAATTAAATTGGTAAAAATTTCCAAAGACATATTTAGAGCAATACGGGTGCCTTGAAATTATTAGTATTTTAGTACGAATTTTAAAATAATCAAATAAACATATTGATAAAAAAATAATATTTTGTTATACATCGCATAATGAATTGAAAGGGTAGAGCTCGTGCACTATATTTCTAAAA
>KI422912.1:0-37300 GCA_000473375.1 Anopheles culicifacies | reverse complement strand
TTTCGCTCACATGCTGCTCACCGGAAATGAACCGTGTGCTTGTGTTCCAGGGCGTCTTTTCCACCGTGTATATACCCCGCGGTGCGGTATAGAGTGCATATAGATCATTGCAACGATGTCGACGGGTACTTTTCCTAATTGTGCAACCCCCCTCCACAACAAACCGGACCAGTGGACACTACGAAACGATTATGGGGAGGAGAAAAACCGTCGAAATTGAAATTTTGCCTACCACCTACAATTTTTCAAACGACTCAATAGGGGGCACCTGAAAGCTTTCACAATTTCCGAATCGAGATTCCGCTTGGAGGGGGGGGGGGAAGATTTGTTCGGTTTTTATTTTCAGATTTTTGAATAATAGACCTATCAAAAAGGGAATTGAGAAATCTGTTGCGTGGCCATCTTAGTGAAGATAGGTGGGGTGGTATGGGCGACTTGCAGAGACATTCCCGGTTTGAGTTCTAAACCAAAAGGTTATTTAACGGTAGGCGTAGTTGCCAAGAGACATCCTGAAGCCATTCTTTGTTATTTTTTGGTTTTTAGTTCAACATTCGCTTGAAGACCTATTGTAATGTGAACTTTCTAAATTGTATAAGATATTCATTAGGAGACTTCGATCCGATAGGAAATGGGCTGTGGCGTAAGCTCCAACCGATTACTTTTTCTTAGTAGCACTACAAGCTCAAGAGGTCTTGGTTTATAATTTATCGTCCGGATACGATTTGGCACCAAGTACTTCATATGCGATATCATCGGTGGCGGATTAACCTATGGGTGGAATTGGCGGTCGCCAGGGGCCTCGTCGGTCAGGGGGGCCTCGTCGTTCGACGGGGACCCAAGGAGTCATAATGTTGGGGGCCTCAACTGCCATTCCGCCAGGGGCCTCCAAAGAGATTGATCCTCCACTGGATATCATTGCCACAAACCAAACAAGTTGTCCTTAGAGCTGAGATTATGATATTGGGTAATGTAACATATATAACACGTACCGTGTTTAAATTATGCCTGCAATTGTTGTCGTAGGTTTTATCACCTCTGAATAGCTGGAACTAGGTTTGGTATACGTTGTATAGCGTGACGACCGGGTGTCGCTACACTACATCGAACACTGAAGTACACATCATCGAACCGAAAATCGCGAATTGCAATAAGTTGCATACTCTTTGAAACACTGATCAATTCTTAATTCCAATATTACTTAAATTGCACATCCCTGTAAGCAATAACTTTTTTCCAATAAAATCACATCAACACCACAACCGCAATCAGCTGATTTACGATTTCAAAAGCAACGGAATCTCCCAAAACTGGGAAACCCCAAATCAAAACAAAACACCGACCCGTTTATATGCAGCGCTCGACTACTGGACGCAGCCGTTTGCCAATGTCACAACATCACCCACACACATGCACACGCCTCAATTGACAGTCGTTCGCTTCACACACGGAGAAGAACAACAAAAATGTCGAATTACTTCACTGTTTACTAACTGTTCAATTCATGTAACTTCGCGAGTGTAGGTAAAATTCGCTACTTCCGCATCTCGTCTGTCGTTAATTAAACGGCCTACAGCAAGAACCGGGCCGGGATCATTCGAAACAGCATGTGGATTCCACCGAGAGAATGTTCGATGCCATTCGCATTGTGGTATGTATGGGTCGACGACGATGGTGGCTGGAAGGAGATGATATCCCCTGCCTGTGGCGCAGTTACAAGTAGCCCAGCATCCCTCAGCAGGGGGGTGGATGATTCAGATTGATTATCACACACGGTGTGACTAACGGTGTTTGGGGGACAAATCAAAGAAACAACACCATACGCAAGGATGATTTTGTTCTGGAGATCGATCATGTTTTTGTTTGGGGTTCGTTTTTTTCAAGGGTGAACGAAACAACGAAAGTTACATCGCGTTACTTCCTGTTGCAACACCGTAAAGGCCATGGGGGATTGCGAGGATTTTCGTCCATGCTGGTGGGAACGTTGGACAACGTGCTGGACACAAAACCCTCTCCGTACAGAATTTTGCATTACCAGCCATCAACGGGCTTATGCTATGGTAAGTGAAGACAAGTGTGTGTGTGCATGTACTGGCGGGTTTGATGCAAGATGAGCTTATCAAGTATGAGCAAACCAGTCCAGACTCTAGCCGAGCTAAGCGATAAGCAACAATCGGCTCCGTTTAGATGAATGTGCGTTCACGGAAGCCATCCTTCCGATGACATGCATGAATAGGAAAAATATTGTAACACTTTTTTTGTTACTGCTACTACAACATATTTCCTTCACATGCTCTCCTGCCAGAAATTGCTGCAGACATAACGCTGGAAGCGATCATGCTGGACTGGGATTGGTTGGCAAAGAACTTGTTTCGTGTAATCAACGAGATGGAAACGGAGGAAGAAATCACCAACTTCACCATCTGCAAGATCCAGTCGCTACTCGCACACAGCTCTCGGCCCGCCGAAGAGCAGAATGATCCGACCAGCTTTCAGGTGGCGGTGTGCAAATTTCGCGAAAAATTCCGCATGCCGGAAGACGAAAAGCTTGTCAACTACTACTACTGTAGCTACTTTCGTAAAATTCCACGTCAGGGACAACTGTACCTGTCGCTCAATCACATCTGCTTCTACTCGTACATACTCGGATCGGAAAGTAAACTGTGCTTCCGGTACAACGAGCTGACCGATATCAAAAAGTCGGGCAACACGATTACGGTGCGGGCAGGTCAGCAGGGTAGCAAGGAGTACACATTCGTGTTTCTCTACTCACCCAGCGAAGCGTACCAGCTGATCGAGCAGCTGAGCAAACTGACGATGCAAAAAATGATACAAGATCCGGACCGTCCGATCGTGGATCATGATCCGGTCATCCTGAAGAAGATGGAAAAGAACGTTGCACAGAAGACGTTGCTGTTACGGGATCTTACCGCTCGCCAGCAGTCGGACGAGTACCGGATACACTTTCGCGTGCCTAAAACGGAGATACTGGATGGCATGATAAAGGCATCGTTATGGGCACCGTACACGAAGAAGCACGTTAATGGGGTGCTTTATCTATCGCAGAACTATCTGTGCTTTAAGAGCGACGTGACCGCGATGGTGGCATTAGTCATACCGTTGAGCAAGATTGTTGTAAGTTGCATTGTTGTAAGGTTTTGGATTAGTTTGCTGAGTTGAATGAGTTTTACCCTTTGTTTTTGCAGAGCGTTGAGAAGAACGACGATCCGCACAATCGTTTTAGCAACCGAATAATTATTACCACATCGGATGGAAACATCTTCGTACTGCAGCACATTTTGGATCGAGAGTTTTTGATAAACAAAATCTCAGAACTACTCTCCAAAACCGTCCTGTAAGATGCGTTTTCTATCTTTGTTTGAAGTATTTGACTTCATTGATTCCTCCATCCTTCTAGACCTGCGACACGCGTCCATGACGACCTGGATTTCATAAAACAGGAGCCTCTGATGTATCTGTACAAAGATCCGAACAATCGCACGTTCGACGATTTACAAGCAGAAAAGGTAATCTGAAAAGAACCGGAAGAATTCATGCACTAACGTTCTGTTTAATTGTAGATGAAACGCTGGGAGGACCACTTTTCACTATACGGCCGTGGTATCTCCATGTTTCGCACCACCGATACAATTAATCTCGTCATCGAAGGCATTCCCGACCAGTTGCGGCGTGAAGTGTGGCTCATCTTTTCCGGTGCAGTGCACATGAAAATGATGCAACCGAACCTGTACCAGGAGCTGGTCGCGAAAGCGAAAGACCAGAGCCCGGTTTCGTTCGAGGAAATCGAGCGTGATCTGCACCGATCGCTACCGGAACATCCAGCCTTTCAGACGAGCATCGGTATCACGGCACTGCGGCGGGTATTGCAGGCGTATGCGCTACGAAACCCCGAGATTGGCTACTGCCAGGCAATGAATATCGTTTCGTCCGTGTTCCTCATCTACTGCGATGAGGAGGATGCATTCTGGATACTGTGCTGCCTTTGTGAGTCACTGCTGCCGGACTATTACAACGATCGGGTGGTAGGGGCTCAGATTGATCAGGGACTGCTGGATGAGTTGATAGCCGGGCATTTACCGAACCTGCACGTAAAGCTAACCGAGCTCGGTATGATACGGATGATTTCGCTCTCCTGGTTCCTTACCATCTTTCTCAGCGTGATGCCATACGAAAGTGCCCTGCACATTATCGACTGCTTTCTGTGCGATGGAGCAAAAGTGATCTTTATTGTAAGTATCCTGGTGCTTCGGGTTTGTGTTTCGTTATTCAAATTTTAATTTTCGTACCTACAGATAGCTTTAAAAATTCTCGAATGGAACCAGGAGAAGCTGCTGAACTGTAACGACGATGGGGAAGCAATGCAGCTGCTGTCCAATTTTTTGATGGGCATCTTTAACGATGAAGTGCAACGGATCAAAATCGAGGATAAGGAAAAGCAACAAATTAAGGTACAAATAGATGCGAATGATTAATGCGAATCGATAACACAACGTATCTCTCGCTTGGGTATTTTCTATTCCACCAGAGCCAATCGGTGCAGACACTCATCTACGAAGCATATCTAAAGTTCGGTAAGGCCATAACATCACAAAAAATCGAAGAACTGCGCAACAAACATCGCCGACTGACGGTACATCAGCTGGAGAAAGATCTGGAAAATAGTGTGATAAAAAATTATAAAGACAATGGGTACGTCTCGATCGTGTACTACCTGACCATGAGATTGTTCCGCTTTTATTTTATGGCTTTCTTTTACTGTTTTAGTTATTTCGATGGTGATGAGCTTCGGATGTTGCTGTGCTACACGAAGGATGAAAAGATAAGTGTAAAAAATCGCACGCGGCCAACCTCGGTAAATGGGGGCGAACCCGTGTACGACGTCACTGTGTTAAACGACGCCAAAAAACGGTTCCGAGACAATCGGTACGATTGTTTCCGGGTGGATTACGAGACGTTTCGCAAGCTGTTCGTCGATCTTACCCCGTGGGGCCACTGTCAGAATATTGATATATCGGAAAAATTGTTCCGGGTAAGTTGAGTAATAGGAGCTAACTGTATATTGTTAATCTAATGCATTTCTTTCAGCTGATGGACAAACAATCGTGTGGTTATCTCGAATTCAAACAGCTGATCTTTGCGATTGGCATCATTTGCTCGAAGCGAGCAACGGAGAAGCTAAAGTTGCTGTACATCCTTCACCTACCACCGCTACTAACCGCGCAAGAGCTCGAATCTAGCAGCGCCGGAGAATCTCGTGACTCGGACACGGAAGTAGCCACCGAAGCGGAAAGTTTCTTTAGCGACAATCCGCTCGAAACGCTCAAATCGCTACCATCCCCGATCGACATCAGTCTGGAGGCGTCATCGGACGTGGAAAATCTATCCCTGTCCCAGTTTAATGCCACCACACCGAACCTTTCGATGGATGATTCCCACTCGCACAATGCAGAAACATCGTCCATCTTTTACGTGGAGTTGCCGGTGGCAAGTACAAGTGGTGGTGGTGGTGGAGGTGCTGGTGCCAGCACGAGCAACGCATCCGGCGTGAACATAGGAGAAGCGGAATCGTTCGGTTCCCGGTCAGACATTAGCGATCTGGGCTTTCAGCGGTACAGCAGCCTGGATGAAAGTGCAAGCCGCCGGAACGAGGCACGCAGTATCAGTGGGTTGCGCATCTTTCTGGATGAGCCCGATTCGAACTTTACGTACAAAACCATTCCCAACATGACGCAGAAGAACTTTATCTCACTGTGGACGACGCTGCTAGAGATTTTGAATAAGGAGCGCAGAGTAACGGATCAGGAGGTGCAAACATCATGTAAGGATCAATCGCGTTTACTTTAGTAGCAGTCATTCAAATATGAATATTTTTAGATAAAACTCTAATATCGCTTGGGGAAGATGCTATCGTAACCCGGCGGGACGATAGCAACGATAGCTTCACTCAGCTCGCCATGGAAGGAGCCGAAGTGGTAAGTATCCTTAGTATAAGAGGATTTTTTTGGTCTCCGGCTAACTTCCACTTTCATGACCTTTCAGTTTGATCCGAACGGTAACCCTTCGTCCTCGAGCTCGGAACGAACGCCAAGACACAGTTCGGCCAATGCACCACCGGAAGCGATTTGGGAAATTTCGCTCAACCAGTTCGTGGCCACCGCCATGTCGGTCGGCATTATCGAGGAACAGTTTTCGCTACCCTTCTCGATCAAGTCGCGCGTCGAGACGTTGCAAAAAAATCGCCGAAAGTGCAAAAGCTAGATGCGTCTCTCTTAAACCCTTGCCACGCTTTTCCACATCCCTCCAAGCATCCGTTGCTGTGTGCTTTGTGTCTCTCTTTATATTCCAGCGGATCACAGGATCACATCCTGGGTTCGATCCTTATACGCGGCTACCTATGTTCCACATCCTATGGTAGGCATTTTGTAAGCAAAATTTGTTACTGTTACTGCGCGAATTGTTCCCCAGCTGGCTGGCTGTTGATTCTACTAGGAACCAAGGGGGCTGGTGCTAATTGTTGATCATTGTGGCTAAAGTTGTTATAGTGTCAATCGCCACCACGTAGGGCGAACACTTCTAAATAGAATGGAAAATTGTATAAACGAAACAAAACTGTGCCCATCGCTTGTTTCATTCCTCGGCGCAGTCGGACGCATTCGCCCGTGCAGCGCAACCATAAAGCCTCTTTTCTTTCGTTCTAAACGCTCGATTGCATAGCAAAAGCAGACGACAACACTGTGAAGGAACTGAATGTTAGCTAGTTTACCGAATGAGGTAGGAAAGTGAAATGAAGAAGCACTATACGTACGAAATTTGCGAGCAATATTTTAAAGCAGCTTTTTGTCATTCTGCGCATGAATCCGTTCCGCTTGGATGCGGCAATTATATACACACTCTATAGGAAACTATTTTACGAGAGTAAATCAAGTGATTATACGCGAAGCTATCGTTCACGCGTTTGTTTGTTTTGAAACATCCGAATACCATCGAGGGTCCACGGTCGGCCTGGAAGAAAAGAAACCATTTTCTACAGTGAATAGACGATCGGATCGGAACCAAACACAACCATAACGTTTCTTGATTTCCATACGCCTGTTTTAATTACTTGCTTAAACTATGATAACAGTAGATGTGTTTTGTGTTTGTCACTATCAACTACGTAAGATATTAATGCACTATTCTATAGATAGCAGATTATGCTTTGCTTATTGTAAGGTTGTTTGTTTGTTGTTTAGAGTTTCCCCGCCGCGGTGCTAGTATAAATCGCACATAAATTGATCACTTCACGGTCAGTCGACCGTCATTGGAAAGTTGTATTGCTCTTTTCCGTTAACACGCTGCGTCCCCAAGAGCTTGTAGCGTAGGGTTTCCATACTACACTCTAAAAGAAAAGGCTCAGGTGCCTGCCCTAATCAAACGTACAACGCGATAAATAAGTCTCCCGGAAATGGTGCAATCATTAAAACACAAAACGCACGATCTAAATGCTGGGGGAGATGATGTCGTATAATAATAAATTAAAAGATCATACATCATATATCATATAATTTCGTGACCACATGTTGTTTTGCCGCTGCTTGCAATCATCGGTTCGCGTGCACAAACCGTTACTAAAACGAATAATTTAGAAAATAAAAGCTTTCTTTCTGCCTCTAATGCCCAAACTAAACTCTAGCAGCGGCGATCGCTTGAATATAAACTGAGTAACTCGTTAGACGATTACGATTAGTAAGATATCAAGTGTGGAACATTCTTACGCTCTTTGCCGGCGATGGATCTAGCGATAAATTAAGCAAATAGTTGTTCCCTTATAGAAGCCTCCCTTCGAAAAGGTTCCCCAGAGACCCTGCGCTCTCATACAGCCGGCATTCATTTAAGCGTTTGTTATCAATAAATAAAAGTTCCAAACATAAGCCGCTTATATACCGACAAAAACCTTCTAAAATCCCAATCTGCCAACTTATTGCTACAGACAAGAGGGAAATGATGACTGCTTCAATGCATAAAGTTACTTAAACAAAGTAAGAACGAAAAGCTCGATAATTTGTTGCACTGGATAGGGTTATTCTTAGTATTGCCTTAATAATGGATGTGTAAACATTAAAATCCTAAAGAATTGAACCAACTAAACACGCAAATTATTTTAAAAATACATATAAAAATGTATGTATGTGTTGTAACTCTCTTTGGAGTGAATACTTTACGGAAAGCAAGTAATTAAAACGAATAGCAATATATAAAAGAGTTACATAGAGAGAGAGATTGTGGCAACTAGGAACGTAATTAGTCAATTTAAACAAACCTATTTTAAACGAGAGATTTGCGCGTGATTTGCAAGCCACTTAAACGAATTAAAATATAATGCATCCCCTCAGTACAGAGAGGATCTTTTCAGGGATATACCGTAGTGGTTCAAAACGATTCGCTCGTCCAGCCCCCAAATTTTGCTGAGTTTTTAAAATGTCAAAAAACTGTCCACTTTTGCTCCACGTTATCCCTTTTTAGCCTCTGCTTCTGTGCTCTAACATCGAAAACTCTCCCTAAATCGTCTATATACATGCACAAACCACACCTTTATACTGTTCAAAGAAGAACGGTGCTGATCATTCTGTTTCAATGTAAACCATTCCCAATGCAGTTCTAGACGGCTACCTTACATTGCGTAGTATGTACAGTATATTCCCTTTTTCCCTCCATCTTCTGGGGGTTTTTTTTTGTCTTGTTGTTTGGCTCAACGTCCGCTCGATCGGTCTTTGCACAACCGATGCAAGACGTACATTAGGAAATGTATTAGCAACTCCACCAGGACATGCCAACACAAAACAGATACACCCTCCTATCTATCATTCGTTTGATTTCCAGTAGTTTGCTAATAGCAGAAGTTTGGCCTCATTCCTTTTTGTATGGTTGTACAGAGCGTTGTACAAAGTAGTAGAAAAGAAAACCATTTCCAAACATAGCCAAAAATGCACTGCTCATTTTCACAGGTACAAGGAAAATACGTTACACGATCATCGGTGTCATTGAAGATCGTGTTAAAAATACTATCCTGCTCTTAATTGCTTAGAAGATCGCCAACTCGTGGCTGTTGTTGCTGTTGCTGCTGTTTGTGCTGTTGCTCTTGCTGCTGTTGTTGCTGCTGTTGCATATCACGCGTCTTGAAAAAACCCTCCTCCGTCTTGCATTCGCGTATGGTAACCGTCTCAAGATTAACAGTCACATCCGTTATAAACACCTGATTGGTCGTTTGCGCCTTCGGTAGCCAGAGACGTGGTGGTGCCGCCCGCGGCGAAAGAGTTAGATTGCTGACATGTTTGTTTATATTGTTATTGTTAATGGTTATGTGCATATTGTTGTTGTTGTTGTTGTTGTTGCTGTTACCGTTGGTCAGCGGAAATGCATCGTTATGAAGCCGCGCGTTGGCACCGCCATTGGCCGCATCCTGCTGCTGCTGTGGTTGTTGTTGCTGCTGTTGGCCAGCAACCTGACCTTCCAAGGGATTTGCTTCCTCTCGGCCGGCAGGCAAACCTCCAACGGCTACCGCTGCCACTCCGCCGGGGAGTGCATTGGCTTCGGCCGGTGGCGGAATGTTCGATTCGGGCCGAGATGCGGGCGTATCGGGTGATAGTGGCGCAACTGCTTTCAGATCCAATTTGCTGAAAGTCGCACTGATCGGTGTGACGGTGGATCCGGATGCTACCGGTCCCGAACCGGACAGGGGGCTCACCTCAAGCCGCTGTGCCTTCAGCAGTCCGCCGGGTGTTTCGTCACCGGGCGAAGATGTTTTAATGGTCACACCAACCTTCCCACCCTTCGAAAGCACTTCGGCCTTTCGCTTTGTACCGATGACATCCTTGTGGCTCAGCGGTTGGTCATCGCTCGAGTTGGAGTTGGTATCGAGATCGTTTCCCAGCTCGGAACGATCAGCAGAAATGGAGATTTTTAAACTAGGCAGCGGGTGTACACCGCCCGATGCGACGCCGGCTCCACTTCCAGCTACTGCCGGTGATGCATTGCCGCTTCGTTCGGTCGTGACCGAATGTCCCGATGCAGTTAATTTTTCCTTCGCCGATGGACTACTTCCAATCGGGCTGATGCTACTGTTACGTTTTGTGCTTTCTGTGGTGCTGCTGCTACTCGAAACGGTTCCCGCGCCCGTCTCCTTATCCTTTTTTGATCCTCCTTGGTGATGTTGCTTATCTTCACGATCTTTTCGCCCAGCGCTCGATTCCTTTCGTTCCTCTTTCTTTGGCGGATCGGGTTCGGATGCTGTTCCTACTGTGCTGGTTGGTTCGTCATCTTCATCCGAGTCCTCGATGATGGCTTTCTTTTTGCGCTTCGGTGTTGACGAGCCGCGTATGGACTTTTCGAATATTTCTATCAGACGCTGGTCGAGAATGTTTTCCTCCGGTTCCCAGGTATTGTGCCGCTGGCTCCAACCTTTCCATTTCACCTGATATTCTGCCTTGCCCTGTTGTTGTGGAAATAAAGGAAAAGAGACACATTAGAGTCTTTGAAAATGCATTTGTATTATGGTACTCTTTGAATACTTTGAGCTTGGTGGACTTTCTTAAATCTACAATGATCGATTGATCGACCGGAACGCAATCCGATTGTGTAGTACAATTATAAAATATTGCTAAACAAACCACACCGTAAATAATGAGTGCCATCACGTAATTGCTACAGTAAACCGCAACTATAAAAATATTCATCCAAAAACTACACTCTTGGAAATGCATTTAAATATTGTCACGTTAATTATTGTTATGTAGCCTGAGCTTAGGTAGATAATCATAAAACCATTATTGTATTGTCATTGTACTGAAGTGCCCGTAATTCAGAAAAAAATACCGTCATAAAACGAAACTTTACCACATGCAGGTGAAAAGGTACAAACTGTCCCATCTTGTGTACATGTGTGTGCGGCTGTCTGGAAAAACTAATACGCAGTATGTTTTCGTGCTACACCGGTCACACGTGCACAACCGAGAAATTTCGTTTGGGTGTAGCGCGGCTAAAACTTGCCAGCAGAAAAAAAAGGAACCATCAAACGAAACAAAACAAACCGGCAGGCAACACTACCACTCCTTCGTGTAGCTGGAGGAAGGGTATCCCTTTGCCCTATTCTGCAACAAATGGAACAGCGGGTGGTCAAGGAAGGTTGGGTAGGGCAGACACGGGAGAGTTTTTTTTTTTTCGAATGTGTGGGCTAACAACGATGCATCCGGTGTTACCGGCTTCCTAGAGCGCGAGTGAGCAAGCAACAAGCACAAAACGGAGTCGCAAAAAGCTGAATTCATCGCACAAACAAGCGTACGAATTGTACAGCGAGGTACGCAGCTACACTATCCCATCCACCCATGCTGCATACCCAACAGGCACAGGGAAAACCAGTCAAGGTCAGCTGCATTCGCAGAAAAGCGGCCTAACGCTTCTATCTTGCCTTGTTTCTCTTTCTGTTACCGGTACCGGTCGGGTTATATTTCGCCCTCTGTTTAACTGTTATTGCCGTATTGCCGCATGCAATTTATGCTACACCAATGCGATCATCGTTCGAGATCGTATCCGTTGACGGGCGCGAGTCTGTGTGTGTGTCTACGGGTTTCGCACATTTTCATCAAAATCGCCGTGTGCATACGCGATCGAAGAGACAAGCACCACCTGCCTACTTCGATTGTTTGCGTATGTTTGAAGATACGAAACGATGAAAACATGGTACAATGCATATTCAAAAGAAACAGGAAGATTAATCAATGGACATCTCCTTGAACAGCGCCGGCAATGGGTGCACGTTTTGGTGATGCACCTTGCATGCGGCTTCGACGCATACAGAGCACTAAAACTGGCAACAGTGAGACAAATATGTTGCCGCCATCAAACATCCGGTTTTTCAATGAGCGATTGTTAACTCACTCCTTGCTGTACGGATTCACATACACACACACATAGCAACGCTTGATGACGTAATGCGTACACGGTTGTAAACATATTTTATGTTTCGGCGTAGAACAGACGGTTTATTCGCAGCACGCTATGGAACGATACTTACCGCCCGGACGCGCTTTTTCATAATCTTCTCCGCAGCGTAAACCCGATCATCACCACCGTTCTCCATCGTAGGGGTTTTGTCGTACTAAACACGGGTTATGATTCTAATCCTTTTCGTTTCTTTCCTCGGTACACTGTCGCCTTGCTCTAATCCGGCAGCGGTCACTATAAATTGCACGTCGGTCCGTCCCGAAAAAGATCGTTCAGCTTTTGCTATGCGTATACCCTTTTCGCGTGTGGTGGTTATTATTGCTTCAAAACAATTTTCTTGCCTTTCCTCGCCGTGGGCGATTTTTCTAGCCACAGAAACTTTTCCGCACACTTAAGACAACCACACACGCACAAATTCATACACACAACGACGAAGCACCCGAACCAAAAGGGGGAAGAGGAGTATCTTCTTCGCATGCACCGTATGAAGAATATCGATTATTTGCTTCACCGTTTAGTCACCTTCACAGTTCGTGCATATGTACAACTTATCGAATACTTTAATTATTGCATCATACACCCATTTTCCAGTGTGGTTTGAATGCCATTCGAGACGTACTGCCGCTTGCTGAAGCCCGCTTCTGCAATACTGGTACGGCTTGTTCTCGGGTATGCTTTATCCACGCAACAACCAAAACAAACTTATAATACAAAACAACGCACACCTATGTACGGTTGGTTTACATTTTCGGTCGTTAAGCGAAAATACACGATTCGTACGATATATTCCAGTGTTCGGTACGATAAATTTCAGCAACTTCTCGCGCAAAGCGTCTAAATTTGCGTTTTCGTTGCGACCCAAACAAAAACTGAATTGATGTTCCTTTTCTGTCGCGACATTTAGCAAACTGCTGCAGCATGGGCTGCTTTCACGCGCTCAGCAGATGGCTGTTGGAAAAGCAGCAAATTGCAGGGTTTGTATGCGATGTCAGCAATGATCGCCTGGATGACAAGGCGCAATTTATTTAGTTTATTAGCCTGAAAACATATTTTTTAACTAGAAATAAAGGCATCTATTTATTGTCTTTCCTCCAGACAGGCACAAATTCTTCACAAATGGTAAAATGAACTTTTTTCAGCATTCTTTCGACTTCCATGTGTGGCGGATAGCATTTGACAAAACGAACTCAGCACGCGGTGTTTACGTTTTCCATTTGTTTACATTTCTGCTTTTGGTGCAAATTGTTCAGAAATGTTCGATCACACCATTGCCGAAGGTGGCATTAAAAAGGATTGCGAGGCAAACTTCTGGAAAGCAACCGATATTTACCTGTTCAAAACGCATGTGATCAACAAAAAATTGTTTGGTGTTAAAAATGTTGCAATCGTACCATTCACCAAAGGTACCTCATCGGTGATATCGTGGCACAACATATTGGATGAAATAAGAGAAATCAACCCGGACAGTTTTGAGGATAAAACTCGGACGGTTCTGGCAAATCAAGGATGTAAAATAGAGGACGTAAAGGCAACCAGCAGCTCTATCGATCATCTATCGCAGTACGATCATGACGGAGTGATTGTTTTAAATCGTCTACTTCCAAAAAACATCACCGTCTTTCATCCAATCGATGTTGTTTGTTTGATTGGTAAGGGTTTGTTTGTATGCCGACTGATTTTGCATTATCTAATCACATATGAACAGATTTTAGATCATCCCGCGTGCTATTACAATGCCTCCAGAAGGATAAAGTTACCAGTTTGTTTCCAACGTTTCCCTTCTCACTCGAAGTATCGCAGGAAAAGCTATCAATCCGTTGTAGATCTAGCGACACTACCGACGAACGATCGATTTATTGGCTACGAGAGGTTTTGTTAGAACGGATGCAAAAATGGATGGAATCAAGCATTCCCACGAATTCGACTGGCACGAGTACAGCTTCTATACGATCCCTTGCTTTAGTAGACAATCTGGAGGAGTACAATTGTCTTTTCAACGAACTGAAGCAAAAGTATGGTCTTTCGATGGTATCGATCTGGCCCGAGTGTACCGATCCACAGAAATTCGTCTTTGAAGACATCGCAATCGCAGCGTATTTGCTAATGATATGGAAGAAAGAGCGAATTGTCAATCAGACCGACAAACTGCAATCGTTTGTGGACATCGGTTGCGGAAATGGGTTGCTGGTGTACATTCTCGCATCTGAAGGCCACCGAGGATATGGTATTGATTTGCGGAAACGTAAACTGTGGGACCTTTACCCGGCCAAACCGAAGATTGATTTGCGCGTGGAGACGATCGTGCCTTCGAATGCTTCGCTATTTCCCGCCATTGATTGGATCATTGGCAATCATTCGGATGAACTGTCGCCCTGGATTCCGGTTATTGCAGCACGAAGTTCCTATACATGTCGATTTTTTCTGCTGCCCTGTTGCGCTTATGAGTTCGATGGACGTAAATACCAGCGCCAAAACGGCTCTCTCAGCCAATATGGGGATTTTTTGAACTATGCTACCGAAATCGCACGTGTCTGTGGGTTTCACGTGGAAATGGATCGTTTGCGCATACCCAGCACCAAACGAACCTGCCTCGTTGGTATTAAAAGGATCTACCCTGAGGCGGAGTATGAACGACACGACGATAAAATAAAAGCATTCATCAGCGAACGGTCGAAGGAAGATAAAGTGAACGACACACCGGAGAACAGTTGGTCAACCAATTTCAAACCAAGGGAAAGTGTAGAAAAGGTACGCAACTGTACGAAAATCGATCGATCCGTGGTGGAAAAGATCGTTTCCATCGTGTTCGAGGAACTACTGGCAAAGCGACGTATCCCAGCCGAATTCACCGCGTGTAACTGGAATGCGGGTGGAACGATTACGCTAGAAGCGTTGGTAAAAGCGATACCGCAGGAGTATCTAGCGGCCTTAAAGGCCGAGTGCGGTGGGTTGCAAACGTTGCTGCGCAACAACCATCAAATTTTCCGCGTGGAAAAAGGATCGGTACAGCTTCGCATACCGACGAAAGTGACGGACACATTGGACGAAGCCCTTGTGAGGAAAATGAAGAAAGTGAAGAATTTTAAACCGATCAACTTTAAGCAGCGTGTATGTTGGTTTTTCATTAACCATCCCGACGGTTGTCCGCTGATGGAGAATGAATGTAAATTTAGTCATAGCAGTTGATTCTGAATTGATATTTACCATTAGGTGAATTGTATGCTTTGCGTATGTACAACTCGGAAGCATCCAGAATGTTATGAAGGTGACACAAATAAAAAAAAGCGTGAAAACTAGCATTATCGTCCTCGATTGCTGGTGCGGCATAAACTCGTAAATGCAAAGAATTCCAGGCGAACGGGTTGCCATGGTGAATATCTATGCTAACCTTGCCATCTAGTTTCGAAAAACAGAACCGTTGGCTTTGAAATTTCAAACTTCCCCTTCTCGCTAGCTGATGGGAACATCGAAACGTCAGATGCATCTGCATTCTGCACGCATATAAACAGTAAACAACACGTTTGCGAGGCAGTGGGGGCGAATAGTACAGTGGATATTTAAATACTCATCGCTGTGGTGCAACAGTCCAGGTCGGCTTTAAAAACGACCAACCGAAAGTTTGGCCACTGTTTGCTAGCATGCCGAAAATAGCAAGCATCGTGCCGAGCTTACAATGGTCGAGATAAAGTCGTTCGTGTTCTTCGATTTGGAGACAACGGGATTACCACATTTGGAACACTTCCGGACCAAAATAACCGAACTTTCGATGGTGGCCTGCGCTCGGGAGCATCTGCTGGAATCGAGCACAGAACTACCGCGTGTGACGCACAAACTATCGCTCTGCTTTAATCCGCTGCGTATGATAACGCTCGGTTCGTCTCAGGCTACAGGTAGGCTGGTAGGAGAGGTGTACTTTTTTCCCCGATGACTCATAATCTCTTCCCCGCAGGGCTGTACAATGACTTACTGGAGAAAGAGTCAAAGTTCGATGCGAATGCGGGTGATATGGTTCGGCTGTTCCTGGAGCGTCTTCAAAAACCCATCTGCCTAGTGGCGCACAATGGGAACAGGTTCGATTTTGTGCTGCTTAAGCAACATTTGCTCCGGATCGGTATTTCACTGACCACCGATTTGTACTGTGTCGATTCCCTGCCGGCCTTCCGCCAGATAGAGAATGACGTGGAGAGGTCTTACTTCGAACACAACGAAGGTCTGGACAGTGAAATACCCGAGCTTGAGTATCAGGCGTTGCGCGTAATGGAGGAACTCGAGCAGGCTAACGATTGGCTGAAGGAGCGACAAAAGATCAACGAAACCACACCACAAAGTGGACGCATGGAGCAGAAGTATAAGCAAGCACTGCGGGAATATCTAACCGTGGCACCGGCTGGAAAACATCCGTTAACAGAAGAAACATCCGATAATGATGATGATCAAGGTGACGAATATTCCCCCACACAAAGAGATGCCATAAGCACCAGGAAGAGATTGTTTAGTGTAACGTCTCTCGATAATACGGAGGATGTGAAACCATTGCCAAGCTCACAGGAAGCCAAGAAACGATACAACCTTTCTGACCTATACAAACGAACCTTAGGAAAGGAACTGATTAATGCGCACCGGGCGGAAGATGACACGTTGGCACTGATGAATTGTGCCATTGTGCATGGGGCCCGATTTGTCCGATACGCAGACGCAAACTGTGTAGCGTACGAAGAGGTGAAAAGTAAATTTTAAATTTACTTCCGTTGTAAGGAATATTTTACAAAAAACAGTTGAAGGTGAATCCGGAATGCCACAGCATTACGCCGACTCACAGTTATAGAAATAACATAGAAATTCCATATTTTATGTGCTGCGACTATCGACGGGTGTTATGCAAAATTAAAAGGAAATTGTGACTGATTTTTTTTTTCTTCTAAAAATATAAAATACTTTAAATTGCTTGGTTGTTTGCAAAACACAAAGAGGACATTTTTTATTTGAAAAATATAATACAATTGAGAGAGATAGTAGCGTCTTCTTACACTTCACGCACATGTACGAATAGCTAATCGGAGTGCTTTTCATCCTCCGCATCCCTGAAACATACGGCCATTAAATCCTTCATGATGGCTTCGCAACTTTCAACGTGTGTCCGGAAAATTACCAGCTTGCGCTGCCTGTCATCGAGAGCCTGCCGGCACCGTTCTAGTCCTTCCTCCATAAGCTGCTGCTTCTCGTGGGTGAGTTTTTCGATCGCTATCCGATTGCTATCCAACTGTTTACGGACCTGTTCCATGCATACGTCCTGTTGCTTTGACCGTTGCTGGTACGTTTCGCGCTCGTTTACCCGTTCAGCCAATGCTACGAGTTCACGTGCGATCGTTTCGCGCTGTTGCTGAAGTTGCTGAAGCCTTTCGGTTTGTTTGGCTATTTTCGATTCTAACGGCGTGATTATCAGCTGTACATCGGACACCTGTTGCTCGAGGTGCAGCTTCTGTTGGCTGTGGCGCAGGTACAAATCACGATACTGACGGAACACGTCCGCCAGCTGCTGCTCGAGTGCCAAAAGCGTTTGTTCCAGTTTGGGATAGTTACCGGACGTTAGGCTTATCTCGATCGGTGTAAACTGAATGTCAGGTTTGATGGCATTGGAAAAGTTGTACAGCTTACTGTTCAGTTCGGAAGCTAAGTTGATCTTTTGCTTGATCAGACGGGACAGCGTGATCTGATGATCGGAGGATTCTTCGTCCAAAATGGTAATGGCATTACGCTTTGCCGCAACAAGGTTTCTGCCGTGCGCAATTACAGTTTGAAGATTGTCCCTTTCCTTGGTTGTCATCTCTTGGCGTGCCAGCTGTTCCTTCACCTTGCGGATAGCGTTTTCGCAATCATAGTACTGATCCTGTCGCTGGCAGTATTCACTTCCAAGATGTTCGTATTGCGTTGACAGTCGATTCTTCTCCTCCGTTAGCTGCTTAACGATGCGTTCCTTTTCAAGAACCTCTCGTTGCACACCGTCAAAGCTTTGTTCGCGCGTTTTACCCTGCGATCGATCAGCGTTGATGGCTTCCAGCTGCTTTCGGATTTCTTCCGTCCTGACAAGTACTTGCTCCTGTGACAATCCACCCGTTTTTTCTGCCACCAATCGGTCGACCATGGCTTCAACCTGAGCTCCAAATTCTTCCTCACGCTTAAGGTTCCACAGATGGAAGCTTTCGATGGATGATTGGAAGAAAAACTGTGTATAACCCGGGGAAGGAAACTCGGATGCGTGATCATAGTTTGGTGCCCACTCGGACGATAGAGCTGGTGGTGCGGCGAGCTGTATCAACCAGGACAGCATCGTTACCACCTGGTGAATCGAATGCGGTGCACTGGGAGTTTTCAGCATCGATTTGTTTATCGTAAACGGACACTGCAGCTCTGTGATGGCTTTCATAATGTCGTCAATAAAATTGGCTCCGATTTTGTACCGGCTGCCACCAATCTGTCGCAGCAGATGGGCGATGATGATGAGGAACTGTTTCATCGACATCGTTTTGATGTTAGCTCGTTCGATGAACTCTTTCGGCAGGTCGGGCACGTTTGCCTGCGATAGGTAGTCGAATATTTGACGTGCATCTACCGGGCAACGTTCGCGTTCCACCGTCGAAGGAATGGAGAAGGATGGGATGTTTTCTGCATTTAAGCCACTGTGACCCATGCTACGCAACGGCGTTCGCAATTGCGGTGTAGCACTGCTGCTGCGAGGGTTTAGAGATTTTTTCGTGGCTGTCGACGGTCCACCAACCGGTGGAATATTGAGCCCGCGTTCGACCGATCGAGACCGGCCGTTTTCTCCAAACTGTCCCAAACCAGACAATTTGCTTGATTTACGTACGGGTTGCGCAATTCGACTTACTCGGCTGAAACGAAAAAAAAACCCTTCATTTGTGTGGATGTTCTTCCAGAGACCTGGAATGCTCAGACTCACGAATGAGGTTTTTTCACCGATGACTGTGGAGCCAGTGTTTCGAATTCCTGTGTGCGCCGTGGCATAGTAATACGTTTCGTAGAAGACATGATTGTTACGCACTGGGATGTTTGTAAAAAAAATGTATAAATATTCAGCTAACGAAATGGGAGCGTTCCAGCGTCTTGGTAATGTTATCGTTTGGCTTTGAAAGTGAAGCTCCGTGTTTGAATTCACAACTGTCACGGACGACAGTTTCAGTAAACAAATCCTATAGAAAAAACTATACCAAACCATGTGTTTGTTTTGCTGAACTGTTTTTGTTATAGCATTTATCAAACAAAACTAGCAAAATAGACAAAAAGGGATGCAGATTTTGTTGAAAAATGATCATTTTACAGTTGAAAGTTTACTTTCCCATTATAAAACAAAAAGCTGTAAATACACTGTACTTGAAATCGATCACGCTGTACCACTGTGCATCGAATTTGACATCCCACCACGCACACTCACACAAATCCAACGAATAATACAAAAGAGGCCGTGTGATTCGTGAACAACTAGAGCCGGCAATTGTAGACTGTTTTCTTGTTCAGTGTATTATCTGTGATTATTACAATTTTAAGCTGCTAATACTGCGTAATTTGTCTTTAAACAGATAGTGCAATCGTTTCTAAAAGTACATTCAATAGAAATAGGTAAGTGTGGACAGGTATTGCGTTTTTATCGGTTGTCGCAAAATACCCTCATCGTTTCGATGGTGCGAAATCAAAGAAATTCTGTTCATCACCATGATGAATACATTCAGCTATCTACAACCGATAACCTAATCGATATTTGCTGTGAGCTCATAGTTGATAAAAAAAAAACTCTCGCTTATATAATGACACCAATTTTAAGGCTGCTTAAGTATCGGCTCCAAACCCGAAAAAGGATTAATATTTCTTTAGTAATCGATTTTCTAAAACAAACGTTTAATAAGAGATTGAGGACTTCACAGACCAACAGTGAGATAAAACATACAATGTATTGGTAATGTAGACAAGTTCGGATATAGAGGAGAGGAGGAGTAAGATGATGGCCAGACTGAAAAACTGCCCTTGCACAATTCGCGAATGGCGGATGCAATTGGGCTATTTTTAAATCACCCTACATATATCGAACGGCATCCAACCAAAAAAAAGGTTTATCAAAAGCGTCACTTTGTATATCGGATGTCGTTCAGTGAGATTTCATTGCTTGCTTTGTTCAAGCACTGTCTTCCATTGGGAGGGTACATTAACTCCCCTCTCTGCTGTAGTAGGGCTTCGGATAGGGAAGGGGGAATAGTGGGGGTAGAAGGGCAAAATCAAGGAGTGGAATGTGGTTAACGCGTCACAAGCGCCTACGAGAGATTGCCCACTGGACTAACGCATTCATTCCTCGTTCAGTTCCGGTCACTAGCGGTCACGCCAGTCCCGGGTCGTGGCGTTCGTACGTACGTCGTTTCACTTGATCGTGCACAGCTTAATTTCCATAGCATACCTTCTTCTAGTCCAGTGAAGTGGGTTACGTGATTCTTGCCGTCAGTACAAGCATAAATTAGGGTAAGTGCAAGTAATGCCCTGGAGACAAACGCTTGAATATCCGTGTCCACACCTTCCGCCGTGTGACGTGTCAAGGTCTAAGATCAAGTTTGATTTAGGAAGACTGTAATTCCCGGTGATACAAAATAGAAAGCTGAACAGTGGCGTTGAAGCCCCAAGCACAGTAAGCTTCTCAAAATGTCTCCCAGTGCCATAGTGTCCGGTTTAGATTTCCTTTCGTGTGCATGTACATAAGTGAGGTAGCAACATCGGTGAAAGTGCCGATGGCCAGTTAAATAATCGTGCGAGCCCTCTTCGTTTGCTATTCGGAGGGGTGTGTACTGAACCCGATCGTCGAGATAATCGCCCTTCCCGTGACGGAACGGTTCGAAACTGGTTTTCTTACCACCACCTGCAATCTGTTGCTCATTACGCTTCCTCCTTCTTTCCATAGGGAAATGATTACGTGGTCGTCCAACGTAAGCGTATGATCTTTGATCCACACTCTTCACGAACTGTGATTTTTTCCCCCAATTAGAAGCTACGGAATTTAAGAGTATGGTTCTATCGCTCATGACGTTGCTATTAATAATTTGAACTGGAACTGCGACTCTACGCCATCTGGCCTTGTCGGTCTTATCAGCCGTACTAGCCAATCGAGACAACGGCTTTTGTGGGGCGATAAATGTGAAGAGCCCAGATTCCTATGACTACACAACGGTACTGTTTGTCGCGTAGCAACGCAGATCATTTAGCTAAATTCATATTGCTGTGGTCCGTTGCACAGTTGTCCAATCATAGTAATGATTAGAATAATGCGGTCACTGATGCATCCAGCCCTGTTTAATGTTAAGTTAGATTCGTTTTACGATTCTGTGACCATGACTGACTTGCCGGAGAACTTGTTCATGAATAGAGATAGCATACGATCATTGGATTGAAAGATCGTTACAAAGGTCACTAAAAGCAGTCGCAGATGGTAATGAAAGTTTTGTTTGGCCTTCATTTGAACGAATCGCCGAAGGTTCCTGCCTTGAGCTGGAGAAGCATGGAAGTCTCCTTCAGTTTGAAAAAACAAATACTCATCGTTTGCTCTACAGCAACAACAAAAAAAGAAACAGATTTGTTTGTAGTCACTAGATGAATATTTGCGCATTAGCTAAAAGAACTCCCTATAAAAAAGATAACAAGGAATTGAAATGTTTGAATCACAGATAAAGATAGCTTTTTTTCCTCTTTAAATCCATCGTCGATTAATAAAATGATTTCGTTTTCGCTAATCTATTTTCTCTCCCAACAGCAATTTTGAACCGAAATGGCGTCGAAAATTAAGGCCGGCCCAGTGGTGGACGTTCTCGGCGATGAGATGACGCGCATCATCTGGGACTCGATCAAGGAGAAGTTGATCTTGCCCTTCCTGGACATCGAGCTGCACACGTACGATCTTGGCATTGAGAACCGGGATGCGACGAACGATCAGGTGACGGTCGACTGTGCGGAAGCGATCAAGCGTTTCAATGTTGGAATCAAGTGCGCCACCATCACGCCGGATGAGGCGCGTGTGGAAGAATTCAAGCTGAAGCAGATGTGGCGCTCGCCGAACGGTACCATCCGTAACATTCTCGGCGGTACCGTGTTCCGCGAGGCGATCATTTGCAAGAACGTGCCCCGGTTGGTGCCCGGCTGGGAGAAGCCGATCATCATCGGTCGTCATGCGCACGGCGATCAGTACAAAGCGACGGACTTCGTTGTGTCATGCCCAGGCAAGCTGGAGATGAAGTTTACCCCTGCCGATGGTAGCGAACCGCAGACGTTCGTTGTGAACGAGTACAAGAGCCCGGGTGTGGCGATGGGCATGTACAATCTGGACGATTCCATTCGCGACTTTGCCCATTCGTCGTTCAAGGTTGCGCTGGACCGCAATTACCCGCTGTACCTTAGCACCAAGAACACCATCCTGAAGAAGTACGACGGTCGGTTCAAGGATATTTTCCAGGAGATTTACGATAAAGAATACAAGAAGCAGTTCGAAGCGCAAGGAATCTGGTATGAGCATCGGCTTATCGACGATATGGTTGCGTACTGCATGAAGGCCGAAGGTGGCTTTGTGTGGGCCTGCAAGAACTACGACGGTGACGTCCAGTCGGACACGGTTGCCCAGGGTTTCGGTTCACTCGGCCTCATGACATCGGTGCTGGTGTGCCCGGACGGACGCACGGTAGAATCGGAAGCCGCCCACGGAACCGTGACGCGGCATTACCGCCAACATCAACAGGGCAAGGAAACGTCCACCAATCCGATTGCCTCAATCTTTGCCTGGACGCGTGGTCTGCTGCATCGCGCCAAGCTCGACGACAATGCGGAGCTGAAGCGATTTGCCGAAACGCTCGAAAAGGTGTGCATCGACACGATCGAGTCAGGATTCATGACCAAAGATTTGGCCATCTGCATCAAGGGCATGGCCAATGTGAAGCGCTCGGATTACATGGAAACGTTCGAGTTTATGAGTAAGCTTGGTGATAATCTGCAGGCGGCCCTCACACAGAGCCGGCTGTAGGGCGGTGCAATCGTTCGAGGTGGCAGTGAGAATTGCCGCTGGCAGCATTTACCCAAACACAACGCAGCGTTTTTTGGTGCATTAGTTCATCCTGTCTTATTAATTTGTATTCGTGTTTAAGCAACTGGAGAGGTGTTTTTCGCTGGTATAAGAAATAAATCAACCATTTTTGGGACATTTATAAGAAACTGTTGTGTGTGCTGTTTCGTTGTTGCATTTTGTTACTGTTGGTGTATAATAAGTCTCATATGTTGGAAAAGTAATTAAATTTGTTAAGTAATTAAAGCTGTATTGGGGACCGAGAGTGTGGGCAATGTTTTGTAGAAAATCTGGATGGGGTAGATTGGAAGAATCCATAACGACATTGTTTATTTTATTTTTAAATTTGTTTACAATTACCACAATGACAACTAATGGAAAATGTCAAATGAAATGTCCTGTACATCACCACAGTGACGCTTTCGCAAGCAATTGTCAAACCAATTGGGGGGAGGGATAAAAAAAAACTTTTGTTTAGCCAATGTGTTTCTCTCAGAACTGTTGTGACCAGCAAAACACTATAACGCAATAAAACACAAGAAATAACGTAAAAGCTTCTACGGGCCTTGTAAAAGGCGTGTTTTGCATCTATTCCTGGACATATCGTACACACCTCTGGAAAATTGGTGAAATTTCAATCACAGGTAGCAGTCAGCGAAAAAAGGTCTGCCATTGAGTTTATTAAACGAGGAAGCTCATTGACGTGTTAAGAATTCCAGGATTTATATTGGTTTGAGAGATAGTTTCGGTAATCGTAATGGCCGACCAACGACCAAGCACTTCTCAGCAACAACCACGACAGCACCAACAGCAGCAACAACAGCAGCAAGAAAATCGCACTGGCCGAAAACGTAGGCTGTCGATGAACAGAAAAAAGGGCAATAAGAAGGGTGCTCGGAACGAGGAAGAAAGTATGGAACCGTGTCCCAGCAAACTCCTCGAACCAGTTGTTCAAAGTTTGTCCACATGTACTCCGGATGGTGAGATGAGTGCGCTCATTGCTGCACTCCAGCCCTTACCCGCCGAGGTGGAGTTAGCGCTCAACATGGTAAAGGATGATCTGAGGCGGATGCTATACTTACACAACGACCAGGCTACCATATATGAGTTCGGTTCGGTTAAATCGGGCCTGCTGCTGAAAGACAGTGATCTCGACTTCTACATACACTATGCGCGCGAGAAAAACGAACGCCAGGACCAGATGAAGCTAATTCACGTGATATACTCACGCATGCAAAAGGATCACAGCTTTGCCAATATGGTAAAGATACTAGGGGCAAAGGTGCCGCTGCTGCGCGCCGTACACGTGCGTACGAATCTCCAGTGCGACATTAATTTTAGCAATGCACGCGGTTGCTATAACAGCAAGTTCATTCACGCTATCATGAAGTTCGACGAGCGTATCCATCAGCTCACGCTGATAGTGAAGTTTTGGGCACAGTGTGCCTACATTCTGACGCCCCACAAGCAGATGAACTCGTACTGCCTGATCATGATGGTGATATTTTACCTGCAAACGCGTAAACTTCCCGTCATACCATCGATCGAAGACATGCAGCAAGGTATCTCACGCATCAACTTTGGGCCGTGGAATTTGGGCTACCCGCAGGAGATCCGGTACAAAACGTGGAACGTCAACACGGTGCGTGGGCTGCTGACGGGGTTCTTCAAGTATTACATGGAGTTTGATTTTGCCAAGAACGTTATCTCACCATTCGTCGGACGGTTGTGTTCGCTGGTAGAGCTGCAGAAGAAGACAGTGCGCGAGCTGGCACCGTACTATCGGGCGGTGGAACGTGAAGACTATCCGGAGTTTGTTGGTGGCCCGTGCATATCGATACAGGACCCGTTCGAGCTGAACGTGAACGTTGGGAAGGTGTTGCGCATGGACGCTCTGTTGGACCAGATGAAACTAAGCCTGAAGCATGCGTACGATCACTGCCAGCGGTTGCAGGGGAAGGAGTTTTCCAAGCTGCTCATAGCGCTGTTTACCGATGTGCAGCGCTGTCCCAAAAAGCCGAAACAAAATGTCAATCCAAATGCGCCCACACCGTCCACTTCGGCTGCTGCGAATCCGACCACCATCAACCCGATCAATGGTACGGTGCAGCCACAATCGGCGGGACCGTCTGCCGGTGCACCAAAGAACGGTTGCTGGTACAAATGCCAGTTGCCACCGATCGAGAACGAGCTGTATCTGGTGAAGCAGATACTGCAGGCCCGAGATCCGGAGTGCAAAGTGGTCATCACCGAGGAACGGGTTAAACAGCTCTGGTTGGAATGTATGCCCGATTTCATTGTGGACATACTGCGTAAACTGTACATGGTGAAGGTGGAACCGATCGATACGCCGGCCGGGGTGGAACCGTCCGGTGCCAAACGCACATACCAGCTCACCTGCGAACGGCAGGTGTTTATTGCACGCAAACGCATCAGTATTTCGAACGAAGCGGACTTGAAGCGCGAAATTGAAATATCCAAATCCAAATGGGAACGAAACCATGCGCTACAGTTCAGTACACGGGCGGACATGGTTGTGGTGGA
The DNA here is from genome assembly GCA_000473375.1 of Anopheles culicifacies. Classification (NCBI taxonomy): domain Eukaryota; kingdom Metazoa; phylum Arthropoda; class Insecta; order Diptera; family Culicidae; genus Anopheles; species Anopheles culicifacies. The sequence continues at coordinate 11,661 of KI422912.1, read as the reverse complement.
TGGAGCGATCGAGTTGCGCGTACCGAACGATCAGCCGAAGAATGGACCATTCCGGCTGTTTATCGATACGTGCTTTCTCGTCCACATTCGCAAATGTCTCCGGGGGTACTTTATGGTGATGCTAGCAAAGACAAAGGAAGTAGCATGCCAGCCTAAGTCGGCCGCGGTTCCGAAACCGGTTGATGGACCAGAAATGAGCCGAACAGTGGAGAAGAAGGCTATGAATATACTGCCAGTACAACAAAATGTTTCCGAGGGAGAAGCCAAGCCGATAGAGAATACCGTAAGGGACAAAATGGACAGCTCTCCAACGTTGGTACCTGAGGGACAGTCAATAACGGCGGATAGGGAAAGTAATAGTACTACGGGTATGCCAATCGTGAGCATCGTAGATGAAAGTTAATGTATCGACGTACCCAATTGGCGTTAAAGGTTCAATTGTTAGCTTTTGTTTTAGTTAGTACCTTATGAACGTACTTCCTTTTACGCTAATAAGTATAAGACACTTATTTTGGGATTTTTCTTTAATTTTAGTTTTCGTATTTGTGACCCTTTTTATGAATTAGTTACGTTGAGCACAAAGTTGAATCCGGATGATTTGTTCCGGACGACGCATCAATCTATGGCGACTAAAAATACATGAACACGCGATACTGGACAAGATGTATTCGATGATGATAATAAATATGACTCAAGCGTTTCGTTTTCTCTATCGATGTGTGGTTCAATATTTACATGCTTCTGTCCTTAAATTAGACTATCTACTTGATCTTATCCATTAAGTTTATTCCATTTCTAGCTGCCGCATGGCATCCTCTTCGTTCGGGCACAGATCGTCATCGTCGGAATCGAGTGGGGCCGCTTCCATCGCTTCCCACAGTGTCGTATCATCGGGATGATCGTCTACCGATTCACCCGTCGTGTCCATCGCCCGTGTTGGCGGTTTTTTAGTGCGTGGTTTCCGTTTCCGTTTCGCCTGCATACGATCGAACTCCTCGATGTATTCCGCGTAGTTGCCAGTGTAGCGGGCCGGTTTGTCACACAAATACCCTTCATTTACCAATCCCGCCGGAAGCTTCAGCACATCGTTCAGCATAAATGCAAACAGCCACACCACCAGTGGCGTTTTGCCGTACACGTAGTGGGACTCTTTGTGGTAAAACAAATACCCATCCAGCTTCGGTGTGGCATTCGGGAAGGCAGGATAGTGGGACCAACAATTTTCCATCGCACTGTGATGCGCCAGATCGTACGAGGGCAGCATGCTTAACCGGAACCCTTCCTTCCCGTTGGCCGTTTTCGTCTCCAACAGTTCGCCGAGACTGTTGTCGTAAAATTTGGACTCGATCCATGCGAATCGGAACTGACAATCACAGTTCACGAGATCTACCTGTGCGAGCACGAGTGCGTCAAGTATGTAAAATGTGCGATCGTTCGCTAGGATGCAATCGAGCACGATCGCATCACGTAGCGGCCGTTTCGTTCGGATCGCTGCGATCGAGCGACCCCGCTTGTTGAACGCTATCGCAAGCCGTTGGCGGAATACCAACAAACACCGTTGGCCTACGGGGCAGGGCCGGACGAGCCACTGCGCTAGATCGTCTGGCCGCTCGTGCATCCACTCGGACCGTTGCACCTTGTTCGCGAACAGCTTCGATGTGATGATACGCACCCGCTTCTGGGATCGTTTTGTTTGACTCTGTTGGCATTCCATCGATTCGTCCGGGTGCTGTTCCGTTTCGAGCTCCTCCAGCAAACCGGGCCGCCCGGCATCCAGTTCCAGCTCGCGACATCGTTTCTGTTTATCGAGCAATCGCTGTCGTCGTTCCTCCTGCAGGATGGCGTCAGTTCGTCCATAGTTTTTGTACTGGTCAATGAATTTCGAGACCGGTTCGTCTGTATCGGACATTCCGGTGCGTTATTTGGTACGGGCTTGTGAAAACAACTACAGGAACCAAGAATTGGCAAACACAGGGCGATTTGTTTTGATGAATTGTTTGTTTTGAGTACGAACACTAGGTCCAATCATTTCCTCTCCTATGTGGCCATATTGACTTCGTCGGCCGACTCAGCAATTGAAATATCCGTTGGATATTTTCCTAAGGGTAATCAAGAGAAAGTTATATTTCAAATAAATATGTTTGTTATGTAATACACAAGCAGTTTTAAACTTTATTACTTAAATTTAAGTGCGTATCCCTGTAGCTCCATAATTTGTTATATATCTGCACAATTTCCCATAGTGCGAAACACAGTACGAAAGCGTTAACGATTCAAACTTTCAACCATCCTGTATGTACGCTCGATTTGAAGTTCATGTCAATCCGATTGCATAGTTTTAGGAGTTTTGTACGCCCCCATAGTTAGGCTAGCCGAGTAGCACCACTTCCTTCCCAAAACAAGTTTTCACACATTTTCATTCGCTTTCCCTACTCCCGTTTGTCCTGTTTAGTAGCGTTTCAAGTTCCTGCAAGCACGTTTACACAAGTTCCCGTAGTGTTCGAAACGTTCCTGTCTAGCGTTAGCATGGTAATACAGCGTGTTTGGCGTAGTTCGGCTGCATCCTCGTCGCTCAATGTACCATCATCGTCATCATCATCATCAGCTGCTGCTGCTGCTACGGTGGTCACTTCCGCCATTGTCTCGGCGGGAACGTCCGTGGCAACAACAGTCGCAACAAGTGCCTCAGAAACTTCGTCAACAAACAGTAGCAGCGGTGCTTTGATAAATGCTACTGAGCCGGAAGCGAGTGCTGGGATGCAAACAGGCATGCGACAGGTACGCTTTACGGACTTTCATCCAAACATTACAAATATAAGTTTCATTTATTGATTTTCTATTGTTTTAGAAGCTGAAAAATACCATGTCCGGTGAGGCAACGCTGGAAGCGTTGAAGCAACGTTACGGTACGGGTCGTTCGTTCGTAAGCCAGACAGCGAACGATGCGGCCATCAAGTCGCTGGAGCTGCTGCGTGCCAACATTCAGTGTTACTTCGACAAGGAGGTGGATACGATAGTGAAGAAATTCCATCAAACGTACTTTGTGCCAGCGATTCGTAACATTAAGGAAAACCTTGGCGAGGGAGCCATTTCCGATGAGGCTCTGAAGAGCGTGTTCTGTTCACTGCTGGAAAACACCAAAGCACAGTACGCCACTCAACTATCGTCGCCTGCAGGCAATTCACTGTCCCGTGCCAACACTCCCGGCATGGAGCTGAGTGATTCCGATTCCAGCACCGACAATGCACCGGCTACGGGAGCGGCCACCAGCTTACTGCACCAAGCATTGAAACGCAAACTTCCCGAACCGAACCAACCGGATCTGTTCAAGCGACAGTACTTCCTGCACGGTCCCATCTTCCCGCACGCCCAGTATCAGAGTTTATCCACGTCCCAAACGAACAGTGGCTCTACGACGCACGTTTTGGCCGGTGTATCTGTAGCAGCACGAACAACGCACGTGTCCTTCCCGACCACCGTCATCACTCCGGAAAGTCTGTTCATACTGGACTTTAAGGCAGCGCGAATACTGGGTATTTCGGACTTTCGCGATCGGCTAGCCAATAAACATCCCGAGGTGCTACGCTACTGTCCCGATACGCAGGACCGTGATTGGTTGCTGCAGCAGAAACAGGTAACACCGCTGAACAAGAACGGCCGGTTCTTCCTGCTCGCATTGGACGATGTTAAAAAGCTTATCGAACGAAATGCGTTTGACCACGCGGCAGGTGGACGTGTGGGTGACCTGCAAGGCTTTAAGGTGACCGAGATGATATATGTAAAAATACAGAAGCTGCTTAAAGAGCTCACCGAACGGCAACGGGCAACGGATGGTTTCGAATCACCGAAGGTTCCCGGTGTGACGACAACTCGTCCGCCACGTATCTCATCGCTCAGTTCCTCGCATGCGACACTGACGGCACTGCTGTCGACGCCCCACTCGCAGCCGAGCAGTGAACCCGTCAGCAGTTCCTCTACGGTGGCCAGTCTGGAGGGCGCCGAGTTGAAGCGTAGCTAAGTCTGATTCTAGTTCCTCTGTACATATCAATTGAGAGGTGGTGTGGTGAGCTATGCCACAATGAGATGCATTGTACATTGTACTGTATTTGGTGCGTGACCACGTAGGTTTCTTTACGTCTATTTGATCGAACTGTGTTGTGTACGCTTTCGGTGTATTTTGGTGAGTTTTTCACGAATAAATATATGTACAAATGGTATGGCGTTGACAAAGGGATACAATTTTCATTGTGCATGCTTTGATGACACGTGGCTCGCAGGAGAGAATCCTTTGGCTGATGTATGCTGATTGCATACTTGTAGGCGTTTTGAAATTTAGATCACATTCATCGAAACTATGGGGCGGGTGATGTTGCCGTCAGATTTATTTTATTTGTTCGATGAATTGGGTAGTTTAATCAAGAAAAAATGTAATAATTTAGTATAAAAATGAAATAAATGAGCAGTTTCCAGTAAATTTTCTAAAAAAATGCATTAGATACATTTGGAAAAAATAAAAACCCTTTTAGTACGGTTCCAGCTTCGTTCTAGTGTAGCTTTGTGTTCGGAACGTACAGCAAAGCCAAAAGCTTCCCAGCATGCGGAAATGATTTCGTGTTTTAAGATTCATTCCACTCCATTCCTCAACATTCCCCATCGACAAGCATTCAAAGTTTCTTGGAATTAGAAGCATGAAGTGAAGAGGAGTTGGGAAAACGACACGAAGCGAGGTTGGAAAGCTTCGGAATTTAAGGATGGCAAAGGAAAACCAACCAGCACCAAGACAGCTCGTCCCATATTTATATCAATCGTAGACAGAGAGCGAAAAACGTATGGAGAAAGCGAGAGAAAATAAAGGAGAAAAAGTGGTAACTCAGTGGACAAAAGGAGGTGGTGTGTGTTTATGTGGGAGGTAGCAAAAGGAGATAGCGATATTATGCACTTGAGGAAGGGTGGGAAATGATGCACTTTTGGTGAGTGCCCGGCACCCATTAGGCTGTGTGTGTGTGGGTGCGCAAGTGGAAATGAGTGCCAGTGAGCTGCTGGGGGAGAAAAGTTATGACTGCATCTCTTTCTACCGATTATTAAATCGTTATATTAAAATATAAATAAATCTCTTAATAGAAAAAACGGGTTTTTTGATAAGAAGGTAAATTTACATAGGCCACATATGTTATATCACAAATTGTTTTAAATTTTCTTTATTTTCCTTTGATTGCTTTGCTTTCACTTTTGTTGATTTTTATTTACAAAATATCTTCCATTTCAACACTTGCACTGCTTGTTTTGTGTTGTTTACACCTAATTTACTACCCCCCTTCCTTCAAACAATGTTCTTGGCATGAAACAAGACTAAGGCTTAACGTATACGGACCCATTCCCCGTTTCGCGTTCAAGATGCATTTGCTCCAATTGCAGCGCTTATTTGCATGCAATTCTAGTGATAAGATGAAACAAAAACAACGACCACACAGCCACTGCCGACACTGCTCACAAGCACCAGGGGCAAAACTATACCACGATAAAGCCGGCCACGGACAGCACTGCTGACAGTGAGAGCGCTCCATTCCTGTACGCCACTCGGTACGGGAAAACCAAAACAACTTGCGTGGGTGCGTACGTAAAGGATGCACCGTTCGGCTCTCCGTTTCGGTATGGGCGAGCACGAGCAGAAGGATGCTAAACACCGGTAAATCTGGCCCGCGACCGAAACGCAGAGAGCGGCAGAGCGTATTATGTGCCGTTGAAAATCCCGGCCACTTTTAATGCCGGATGGTACGACGGAAGAGACGTTCCGATGGGCGCTAACACACACGTGATCGGCCTGGAGAGCCCGGTTAGTTGCGCAAATGCGTACCACTGGTCTGGCTGAGTGGCCACCAGCGCGCTATACAGGTTTGTTGATGTGTGCATCGGTATGCCAACCCGAAACGGTGAGACGCACAACCGGCATCTGCGTTCGGTTCATGCGATGCACACGTGAGTGCTTCGGGGTGCGGGCTCGCGTACCGAACGGGGACGAGCGAGATGGCAGATGTGGACCACCGACGAGCACCAACGGGCAGATGCGCACTTATCGCGGCAGTGGTCTTGATTACGTACAGTGCTGGTAAGGAATCTAGTACTGTACTTGCCGTTTTAGCATATTTTCGAGAATGTCGTTATTACTATGAAAAGAACAAATATTTAAATTTGTTTAAAATTACCGTTATTCATGGCCAACTTTAATAGTTTTCCTGTAGAAGTTTTTTAAGCATTTAAAGTAAGAAAAACTTCATCATAAACATTAATAATGAATTCTTCATAAGATTTATTTTCATTCAGTTTTGTTTATCAAATAATCTTTCTTGAATCGTATAAAAATGCAACTTCACTTTCAGGGAATAACTCATTCGAACGGTTGTAACATTACAATCACCACTGTACGCACACGGCCGTGAGTTCCGACCGGGTGCTCAGTTTGCCGCGTACGCTAGCGAGCGGGTGGACTCACGCAGCAAAACGTTCAGTTCATTCATCGCTTTGGTAGTTGTCGAGTGTGTACTTAGGTCGGGTCCGCTTTACCGTCAACGACGAAGTCCGTTTTCGCCTGTCAAGCCACCGCAGTGTGTGTTGATCGAAAGTTTTTTCGGAAGCGAAAGCAAGTGCCCTGTCGTTGCAGAATTGCTCCTGAAAGTCGTCTCGCTGCCGGGTATTGTTTAAGTTTCGGCGACGAATGTGCCGCGTTTTACAAAGTGTACAATAAATAGTGGGCCTGCAAAGTTCGTTAAAGCACACACCAATTTCACACCAACACCGTTTTCCCGAACACTGCGTATTCATCAGTTTTCCGACACTCCGGTCCGGCATACGGTGCGATTCCGCAGCGCATTGTCCGTGCAAAAGGACAACGAACGCCTTCAACACGCAGCACGCAGTGCGCGGGTGTGCGGGAGTGTGTGATTGAGTTTGAAGTTAAATAAAAATGCCGCATCGTTGCCATCCCGTCCCGAAAAAGGATATGGCTCTCCGGTCGTGTGTAGTGTGGGTGCTTACCGCGAGAGCAAGAGCGGTGTATCGTACCGGCGGGGCAGCTCGCTTGCAGTCTGCGTATTCGAGTGTTGTGCAACGGCACAAATCAGGCTGCCTAACGCCGGCACAAATCAGGCACCAGAAACTACCACTACCTGGAGAAGAGCTTTAAAAACATCTAAACGTGTAGCAAACTGGTTTCGAGTGCACCATTGCACTGGGAATGGTGAAGGAGGGAAAAGAAAAAACAAATGAAAGTAGAGAATTCATGAGGCAGGGACGACTGGGGGCGGTTCTACTGGAGCACGTGGCCTTCAGTTCAGAAGCTTTAATCGATTAACCGGCAACACCGAAATATCGTTTTCATTCGTGGAAGGCGGCGATGTTTAGTGCCGGAAAATGGGATTGTGGGTTTTATTCGGAACCAGTCTAAATGAATTTTGCAATTTTGTTTCAATTTTAAAACGTTTTATTTTACATTTTGTGGAATAGGTTAAACATTTTTAAACATAATCATTAAATGATTAAAGCCCCAATTAAAATAAATCATTCAACTAAACAAAAAGCTCAAAAAACAGGAGAATTTTAGGATTGGAATAGGTTTCATTGTTCGCTGCATTATTTTAAAATATGAATAAAGCAACAATCATACCGATTTGAGGTGGTTTTCCTAAAATTTCAAGAAATAAGGTTCAATATTTAAAAAGAAAGGTGATTTACGAGCGTAATTTCAATTGCTACACGTGATTTACACGGCGGCCGGAAGTGACAACGTTCCCAAAAGTGTAAACTGTGTGTGTTAATATTACCAAAAAAAAGGAAAGCTTGTTCTAAATGCATGTGTGATTTTTTTGTTGCAGCTCATCAGGACATTATTTAGCAAATCTAATAGTAGTCCCGTGCGTAGAGGTAGCCCTCCCCACCCAACAGTGTCGGTCATTGGTCGCGAATTTGTACGAAGTGTTTTGTTTGTTACCGTTACCGAAAGCAAAAGCTTCCGCCGGGTTCCATTTCCAACCGGTGTCGTGTGTCCTGTTTGTTGTGAGGCGCATTTGTGAGGTGGAAATTGTGTGCGTGCGTGAGTGTGTGTGAGCTAGTGAGTGTGGCTAGTGTGATTTGGTCGAGCTTGAAAGTAGTGCGATTAAGGTGGTGGAGCGTACGTGTGAGTGAAAGGGGGTTTTATAATTCCTGTGTGTAGCACCGAAGTAGAAGTAGCGCCAAGTTTTTGGGAGCGAAATATCCCCAGAAAGCTGCAAGAGAAATAATTAAAATAGCCGTGTGTTTAGTGCGATACCGTAAGGAGTTTTAGAAGCCATTACACCGTTCGCTGTCAACCGGAATTAAATCTCCTACTGTCCGTACAGCCGTACCGTACTGCTGCTGCTAGCGCAACATAACACACCAAAGAGCCGAAAAACCTTCGTACGTAGATTACACACCGCATTACAGCGCAAACACAAAAAAAAATGGAGCACCAGAATCAGGACCTCGGTGTGCACCCGGGCAACAATCAGGCGGAGGTGCCGAACGATCCAGGGTAAGTTTGCTGTGAATGGAATGTGGAATTGAATCAATCGGTCATAAGAAACATCAATGCATGTAGACCAAACCAAACCTCTTGGGGAACCAAGAGGAACTGCAAGGTTTGGGGTGATATTCAGCCGACAGGATTAAATATGGTCCCCGAAGTTTGTAGTTTGTAGCTGGTCAATGCTCGCTGGACTCCTTCTGTAGTTCAAGACTCGGCGAAGAAGTGCTCCAGAAAGTTGAAGAATTCCCTCAATAAGGTCTTTTAGATTGTTTGCTTGTAAGTTCCAAAGAGATTTCGAAAGTCATTCCAAACGCAAAGAATTCGAGTTCCTCTTCTCAATTCTTATTGGTTTTGTAGCGAAGCAAGATGCGTTGAATTTCATATGTACCATGCATTTCGAGATCTTCCTCACTCTGGTGAAACTCTTGCTCGGGTCATCTTGCCACGAGGATGTTAATTTGTTCGATCAACAGCAACGGTGTTTGCACGGCGTTCCGGACACGAGCGTCTGGCAAGAAGAAACTGAACCGGTTGCCACTTGAAATCGGGTCGAAACTGTTCCGTTGTTGAGATTTTCTTTTACCCAGGCAAAGGCGTGATGTACGTATATCGGTATCGCTTGATTGAGATTCTAAACTACGACATATATTGCCACTGCTCGGCTTTCCATGTCTCATGACCATGGTACGTCATGCGCCGAGGCCGTAACATCCGAACGTCATCCGTCGGAAGTGACGCGATGGGTTTTTTTCTTTGCTTCATTCTGTTCGCTCTACAAACCGTATCCTTCATCCTTGCGTGCACAAATCGCAAAAACCGCAAGTCCGGTAACTGTGCTCTAATTAGATATTTTTAAGACACGTTCAAGCACCATTACAGTGGGGTTTCTTTTACTTTGGTTGAGGAAATTGGAAAAAGGGTGAGGTGGAAGTACAGAGCGGGGAACACTTACACACACACACACACACACACAGCGAGTTGTATTGGAACGCACAAACTGCCTAAGACGGACGGACTGACTCCAACCGGTAACTAGCTCATTAGAAAGTAGTCTCTATTTTTAGGGATACAACCCAGCCTCGGTTAAGAGAGGAACATTTGGGGTGGAAAACTAAAACGAAAAAAAACAGAATTGGCACGGATTGAATTGTGGAAAGATCAGATGCATCTACGCTGCTACCGGGGAACGATCGTACGCTACCGTTCCAGAAGTGATCGTTCTTCTTCAATTTTGGGCATCCAATTCTACCAATCCCAATATCACCCCGTTCAATCCTACAGCAACTCCCCAGCATCGACAACATTTTAAACTGGGAAGGTTTTTTTTGTTCTCTTTCCTGTTCTCGAACAGATGCCGGCAAACGATCAGCGCGTGACCTTTCTTAGCGCGTTTTTCCGCGTCATGTTTTCATGTTTTACGTAACACCGCAACAAACGTGCTTCGTGCGGCCGAAAAACCGAACCGCGTGCGTTGTTGTCGGTGCGATGTGACGTATATGCTAGGGAACGAACGAAGAGGACACGATCGCGTTAAGCGCGTTAAGAGCTGCCCGTTGGCATTTTCGGTTGTGTGCCGGTTGCTCTTTGCTGTGCCGATCGCCGTACGTACAAGGCGAAACGAACGAACGTCAGCCTTTTCGGTGTAAAAATTTGGAGATGGCTAATGCGCACGCGCGAGCTGAGCAACTCGTGAGGAAAATTCACGCGCTTCACGTGGTGAGTTTCAGCCTGCTGCGTGCGCTAGACGTTTAACGCTTCGTTGGAAATGAGAGCCGTGAGTGATCGGTTACCAGGCAACAGTGCAGCGTGATCGATGTGTTCGTTCATAGACAAACACAGACACACTTGCACACGCTGCAAATGCATCGGTAAATTGGCTCATGGTTGGTGTCCGAGACCGAGGGCCCGGGCGCATGGGGACAGTAATTTCCGCACTACGGCTCCCTTCTTCATCTAGCACTCACTCACAGCCTTCCCCGCCCACAAACATTTGTGTGTGTGTGTGTTTTTTTCAATTCCGGCCAGACCTTACCGGCCAGCACAAAATGATCATAGATCATTCCATTCAGCCCCATTGCATGTAACGGTGGAGACCTTCGGCGAGAATAAACACCGTGTCAACGCTGTACACAAAACTAGCCCGTTCGGACGTAATACCACCGACGCTCCGTGTGCGCTCCTCCCAATGCAACGACCTTGTGTGCAATTGCATTCAGTGCACACAACGAATATTATGCTTTAATCGATGTTTGAAATCAAATTTTCCCAAACTATATATTGACATTAGGTAGGCCGCAAAGCTTGTCCGTGGGATTGGAAATCCGATGACAGATTAATTGAGTTTTTTCTTCGTGGGGATGGAGTGGGAGTTGTTGGGGGAGGCAGCATCGAGAAGAAGCTGCATTTAATGCAATTAATCGTTATGAAGGTTAGAAGTTTGTTTGACATTAAACGTTTACCTCCAATCAGGATGGGCTGGATGCTATTTTTAAACGATTTGAGATCGTTTGAGTTGATTGGAATATTCGAGTGACTAGACCTTATTAAATTCTAATATTTGAAGAGTCGTGGAGGAGATATACAAAGATGGTGATTTAATGTTTTTTATTGAAGATTTCTAATGAACGTGTCTATTAGACTCTTTGAAGTTTGGGAGATTTCTAAATGTCTGCAAACTTGCCTAATTGTATCCTAATTGTTTAAAGTCCCGTAGGCGGTCAGGATACAAGGGACATCTAACCACCTCTAACATGGAGGTTAGAAGCTGATTTTCTCCTTCCTCTCAATTTAGATATATCATTCATCTACTCAATGGGTTTAGTTTCTCTGTATATTTATGCTCAGATATAAGGAAACCCACTTTGCACGTCATGTCGAGAATCAAGAGTCGGTATTATATCCTTTGAGAGACTTACGGCAGTGACTATTTCCCAATAAAGTTACAAGAAAATGCCTTGATACTTATTAATGTAATTTTAATGTTAACGAAAACATATTCTCATATAAAAGATACAATAGTTACTTAAACAACTAATACCAATTTGTTACAAACATCCGTCCAAATCTACTAAACAAGATTAACGACAATACAAGCAGTTGAAAACGTTAAGACACTGTAACAT